>JACEFZ010025088.1:0-237500 GCA_014155875.1 Cepaea nemoralis
TAAACATTTTTATTTTTAAAACCAGTGTTCATTAAAAATAATGGATTTATTTTAGTTACGCTCAATTTTATTTCTGTACTTTTTTCGGAGTGGAACTTTTGAAGTAATCGAAGCATTTGTTTTTGAACAAGCATTTTCTTGGCAGAGAGAAGGTCAGTACACAATTAAATGGGTATATTCTCGATTTTGTTTTTGTTTAAAATAAAAAGTTGGCCGCGTGTGTGTCAACATCACATTTTTCATTCATTGTTGTGAGTGTGCATACCTTATGCATACCTTACACGCAGCACGCCTGTTAAAATGCAGGTTTTTTTTTTTTGGTCTAAAAAAAGAAGAAGCCTATCCTTTGAAGTACCCAGCATTTACGTTGTACCATATTTCAATATCCTCTACTATATATGTAGACAATATTTGTGTGAGTGTGTGTGTGTGTGTGTGTGTGTGTGTGTGTGTGTGTGTGTGTGTGTGTGTGTGTGTGTGTGTGTGTGTGTGTTTGTGTGTGTGCCCTTTATCAGATTCAGATGAAATGCAATAGTTACTTAAAAATCTAATTTTCTATTTTAGTGAAAGAGAGCACATGGTGTCTGGAAGGACATTCTTAAGTTAATTTTGTGTGTGTTGTTCATACTTTATGCATACCTTACACGCAGCACGCCTGTTAAAATACTGTTAAAATGCGGGTTTTTTTTCCCCCCAAAGATTTATAAACTCTTTGTCTATAGTTATTTACAGGCATATGAGTTATAATAAATAATGATACAATCTTTAAGGCATTTTCATAATTATCATGAAAGTAATGCATCTATTTAAATAGTGAAAATTTTCTAACACATCTTTTTATGTTTTTAAAACCAGTGTTCATTACAAATAATGGATTTATTTTAGACCGCCAGGGGCTGGGCGAAGCCGGGCCGGGTCAGACAGACAGACAGACAAGCAGACAGACAGACAGATAGATAGATCCCCGCCGGGGGATGAGCGAAGCCGGGCCGGGTCAGACAGACAGACAAGCAGACAGACAGACAGACAGACAGATAGACAGATAGATAGATAGATAGATAGATAGATAGATAGATAGATAGATAGATAGATAGATAGATACATACATACATACATACTTACATACATACATACATACATACATACATACATACATACATACATACATACATACATACATACATACATACATACATACATACATACATACATACATACATACATACATACATACATACATAGATAGATCCCGCCAGAGCCTGGGCGAAGCCGGGCCGGGCAGCTAGTATATATATATATATATATATATATATATATATATATATATATATATATATATATATATATATATATATATATATATATATATATATATATATATATCATTCATTGGCACCTTGCCGTCTTGACAGACGATAGTTTGTGCTTTAAAAAGGCATAATAACTTTTACCTATGGCGGTAGCGTATGTGACTGTTAAGGCCAATTTGCGCTGTAAATGTACGTTCACAGTGGGTGCACGTGAACACGTGGTTATTTCCACCATCATGCACTATCTTACATCTCACAGGCTCAGTGTTGACTTATCTGCAATAATTTTCTCCTCTGTCTTTATTCCATTTCTGATGTTTGCCCTCCATGCAACACGTTCAGCGGCGACCTGCTCCCAATGTGCATTATCAATGCCTGTATCAATCATGTCCCGCTTACACACATCTTTGTATCGTAGTAGAGGCGGACCCTGAGATCTCTTACCCATCTGTAATTCACCAAAAAAGATGTCCTTGGTATTCTACCATCGTCCATCCTCCTAAGATGTCCTATCCATCTAAGTCTACGAAGACTGAGCATGGAATAAACTGTCACACAACCTGATCTTTCCAATACTTCAGTATTTGTGATTTTGTCTTGCCACTTAATACCAAGAATTCTTCGCAGACACCGTATATTAAAGCTGTTTAAACGTTTCTCTTGGTTAACGAAGACACAAACAATAGATTGCACGATTTATTGCCTGGCATATTTCGCTGCATCTCGTCAGGTACATACTGCAGAACTCACACAACTTACGTGAAATTAACTAGATAAATCCTTCAAGTTGAAATATACACAATTTCGCACAGTAATGTCGATTGTCTACCACGGTAATTTTAAGCTGACTAACATGTCTTTCTGTTTACACAATTCTGGCTTGCGTTGATAGATCATAATTGCTTCTGCACATTTTAACAAGCGAGTATTCTGTGTTCTAAACAACACGCGAAATGCAGTCTCTCTGGACACAACATGGCGACTGGCGACAATGTGCCTGCCGATTGAAGACGCCGGGAGCTTCCGGTGTGTCGGCTCCTCGTGGCTATCATCTCCTGTGTGTTGTATCTTGTTGACCCATTGAGGTATGTGTTCTGCCACCCGTTTGTTAAGCTGTCTCTCCGTTCGGCCAATGTAAACGGCCTGGCATCTACATGTGAATTGGTAAATACAATTGTTTGTGGCGTACAGAGGAACAGGCTCTTTGACTGTTGGTGTAGGAATGGGTACGGTTTTACATCTAATGACTGGAGTTGCCGCACAGAATGTTCGACCTACTGCTGTAGTAAGCCGGTCTTGTAGACGTTGCATTACGTCATCCCCTCGAAAGGTTAGCTGGATGAATACCTTGAGTTTAGGGACTGTAGTTACGTCTGCTTTGGGTTTGGGCTGTTGGCAATGGCGCTTTATAAATCCTGTGGAGTACCCATTCAGGTTTAAGACATTCTTCAGAGTTTCAAATTCCTCTGTCAGTGTGTCCTGGGTGCATATCTTTCTAGCACGGTCAAACAAGGTCCGTACTAAGCCCCGTTTGTACTGGACAGGTGTGAAGCTCTGAAAATTTAGGTATTGGCCAGTCCATGTTTCTTTGCGATACACCGATCTTTGAATTGTGCCGTCTGCTCTACGTCTCATTAGAATATCTAGGAACGGTAACGCTTCGTTGTGTTCGTGTTCCATAGATAGAGAGATGTTTTTATGCGTCTTGTTCATTGTGGCCTGAAACGATGTTGCTTGTAGCTCGTCTGTGGTGATAATTAGTATATCGTCCACATAACGCCGGTAAAAGGCCAAGTTGTTGATGTCTGAGGATCTCTTTCTTCTAAGTGTGCCATGAAGATGTCCGCTAGAATAGGACCAAGAGGACTCCCCATGGCCACTCCGTCAATTTGGCGGTATGACTTAGTTAGAAAATTGAATTGGATGTTGGCGGTACATAGTAGTAGTAGCCTCTCCAGAATAGGTGTTGGTATGCCTAATTTTAGTTTTTTGTCTTCAATGCGTTCCCTTATTATTTTCACTGTCTCCTCTAATGGAACGTTAGTGAATAGGGAGGCTATATCCATGGATGCCATGTGTTTGTTATTTATGTCCATAGTATCCAATAATTCCACCAGTTGGAATGTATCTCTGAGTATTTTTGGATCGAAGGACTGTCGTACTGGCTTTAACATTTCGGCTAACCATCTCGCCATTCGGTGTTGTGCAGAGTTAACCATGGACAGGATAGGTCTTAGCGGGATGCCGGGCTTGTGAAGTTTGGGTAGACCGTACATCTGAGGAGTGTGCGAGCCACGTGGTGTGAGCGTTTTTGCAGTGGCCTCACTGATGAGTCCCGCATTCACAAGTGACTGGATCTCTTTCCTCATTATAGCATCCAGGTCCTCCGACTTGTTTACTTTTTGATCTATCCTGAATTTGGATTCGTCTGACAATATTACATCCATTTTTCTCTGGTAATCTGACATGTCCATCAGTACTGTACCGCTCCATTTGTCAGGTTTCAGTATGACGAGGGTTTTGTTAGCCTTTAACGCTTTTAAGGCAGTAAGGTGTTCGTTGGTCAGCGGACACGTCTGTTTAGAGGGTGTTGTGCGATACTGGTGTTCTAAATCTACCAGTTTGGCCTTCAGCCACCCGACCGACTCAGCAGAGGTAGGTGATAACTTGGAGACTTGATCAAACAACATTTCAAACTGTGCTTGCGACTCAACACGATTGATGTGTTTAGGCTTTATGCATAATTTTAATCCGTATGCAAGGGCCTCTGTTTCAATGTTGTTGAGTACGTATGACGATAAGTTCCTCACATACTTCTCTGGGTTGTCTAGTACTGACGTTGTTACCTTTTCAGTGCTCAGTGATTTGTTGAGGCGAGCATTCTCTGCGATTTTCACCTTGTACACTGCTTCTGTACAGAATTTAGTGAACTTCAAGTAGCCATACAAGCTCAATTCTTGGGTGACGTAGTAGGCAGAACTGTGTGTGCGCTTCAAGTTGGCCAGCTTGGACTGGGTTTCTTCTATCTGGTTTTTTGTCAGTCGTCTCAGGTTTTTTCTTGTCGGACATATTCTGTCCGTCCTCAGAGATCTGAAATACCGGTGAGGAAATATCCCCGTCCTTAGGCATTCCTCGAGAAATCTCAATCGACAATCCTGTAGCGATATTTTACACTTCAGCTTGAGTAATCCATCTAATCGCTTCACAGTTGGTACGACAGTCCTTCGATCCAAAAATACTCAGAGATACATTCCAACTGGTGGAATTATTGGATACTATGGACATAAATAACAAACACATGGCATCCATGGATATAGCCTCCCTATTCACTAACGTTCCATTAGAGGAGACAGTGAAAATAATAAGGGAACGCATTGAAGACAAAAAACTAAAATTAGGCATACCAACACCTATTCTGGAGAGGCTACTACTACTATGTACCGCCAACATCCAATTCAATTTTCTAACTAAGTCATACCGCCAAATTGACGGAGTGGCCATGGGGAGTCCTCTTGGTCCTATTCTAGCGGACATCTTCATGGCACACTTAGAAGAAAAGAGATCCTCAGACATCAACAACTTGGCCTTTTACCGGCGTTATGTGGACGATATACTAATTATCACCACAGACGAGCTACAAGCAACATCGTTTCAGGCCACAATGAACAAGACGCATAAAAACATCTCTCTATCTATGGAACACGAACACAACGAAGCGTTACCGTTCCTAGATATTCTAATGAGACGTAGAGCAGACGGCACAATTCAAAGATCGGTGTATCGCAAAGAAACATGGACTGGCCAATACCTAAATTTTCAGAGCTTCACACCTGTCCAGTACAAACGGGGCTTAGTACGGACCTTGTTTGACCGTGCTAGAAAGATATGCACCCAGGACACACTGACAGAGGAATTTGAAACTCTGAAGAATGTCTTAAACCTGAATGGGTACTCCACAGGATTTATAAAGCGCCATTGCCAACAGCCCAAACCCAAAGCAGACGTAACTACAGTCCCTAAACTCAAGGTATTCATCCAGCTAACCTTTCGAGGGGATGACGTAATGCAACGTCTACAAGACCGGCTTACTACAGCAGTAGGTCGAACATTCTGTGCGGCAACTCCAGTCATTAGATGTAAAACCGTACCCATTCCTACACCAACAGTCAAAGAGCCTGTTCCTCTGTACGCCACAAACAATTGTATTTACCAATTCACATGTAGATGCCAGGCCGTTTACATTGGCCGAACGGAGAGACAGCTTAACAAACGGGTGTCAGAACACATACCTCAATGGGTCAACAAGATACAACACACAGGAGATGATAGCCACGAGGAGCCGACACACCGGAAGCTCCCGGCGTCTTCAATCGGCAGGCACATTGTCGCCAGTCGCCATGTTGTGTCCAGAGAGACTGCATTTCGCGTGTTGTTTAGAACACAGAATACTCGCTTGTTAAAATTTGCAGAAGCAATTATGATCTATCAACGCAAGCCAGAATTGTGTAAACAGAAAGACATGTTAGTCAGCTTAAAATTACCGTGGTAGACAATCGACATTACTGTGCGAAATTGTGTATATTTCAACTTGAAGGATTTATCTAGTTAATTTCACGTAAGTTGTGTGAGTTCTGCAGTATGTACCTGACGAGATGCAGCGAAATATGCCAGGCAATAAATCGTGCAATCTATTGTTTGTGTCTTCGTTATTAAAATTCACTACGGGAAAACATTGTTTTGAGTTTCTCTTGGTGTAAGTTGTCCAGGCTTCACTGCCAAAAAGAAGAGTACTAAGGACACAGGCTTGATAGACACGGACTTTTGTTTTGGCAGTAAGCTTCCTGTTCTCCCAGACTCTTTTTCTTAACCTGTTCATTGTTGTTGCTGCCTTACCAATCCGGATGTTGATTTCCTGATCTAGGGATAATTTGCTATTTACCACAGCCTAGATATGTAAAATGGTCTACTATCTCTAGTTCGGCGTCGTCAATAAAGATTGATGGTACCCCATGTGCACCTTGTGACAAATCTGTGTCTTCTTTTTACTAATTGTTAAACCAAATTCAGAACAAGCATTCGAGAATGCAGATAGTAGACATTGCAATTCTTCCTCAGAGTGGGTCGTAATTGCAGCATCATCTGCAAAAAGCAAATCTCTGATCAGTACGCTCCTAATACTGGTCTTGGCCTTCAATCTCTGAGCATTGTAGAGGCCGCCATCTGAGCGTGAGTGAATGTATATACCACCATCCTGATCACGAAAGGCATATTTCAGTAGAAGTGAAAAGTATATTCCAAAGAGAGTGGGAGCTAGTACACAACCTTGCTTAACTCCACACTTGATTTCAAACTCTTCAGAAGTTGCACCATCAAACTTGATTATATCCTTCATGCCTGTGTGGAACGATTCCACAATGGACAGAAGAGTTGGTGGGCAGCCAATCTTCTTTAGTGCCTGGAACAGACCCTCACGACTGACCAAATCAAAAACCTTTGTGAGGTCGATGAAGGCAATGAACAGTGGTTGATTCTGTTCACGGCATTTTTCTTGCATTTGTCGCAATGAGAATATCATATCAATGGTAGACCGGTTCTGTTGAAAGCCACACTGTGATTCGGGGTAGACTTGATCTCCTAGGACTTGAAGTCTGCGCAGAACAATTCTGGCAAATACTTTTCCAACAATACACTGAAGTGAGATACCCCTATAGTTGTTGCAGTCGCTCCGATCGCCCTTGTTCTTGTGCAGTGTTATGATGCTTTGAAATCCTGTGGGACTTGTCCTTCTCGTCAGCATAGCTCTATTAGCTGGTGGATCTGTAGAGTGAGTGTGTCTTTCCCACTCCTGATAACCTCTATTGGAATCCCATCCTTACCTGGAGCCTTGCCAGATGCAAGTTCATTTATAGCACACTTAACTTCTGTTATGGTGGGAAGTGTGTCGAGGTGGTCAAGAGTTGGTAGAGCCTCTATGGCGTTGAGGGCATCATCCGCTAGTTTTGTCTCACTTTAGTAAAGCTCCAAATAGTGCTCTACCCATCTGTCTACCTGCTGTTTCTTATCAGTTATGATTTCTCCAGTCAAGGTTTTCAATTGTGCACTTCTTTTGATCATTGGACCACAGACTTCATTTATTCCTTCATACATGCTTCTTATGTTTCCCTTATCATTTGCGATTTGAATGGACTCACATAACTTGATCCAATAATCATTTGCACACTGCCTGGCAGCCGTTTGCACGTCCTTCCTAGCTTGCCATAGCTCACTCAGAGTGTTACGCGTTGGTCTGTCCTTGTTTCTTAAGAGAGCTATCTTCTTCTTATCAATCAAGGGCTGCAGAGTCTGGCTGTTTGCTGCAAACTAGTCCTGCCTCTGATGACCCACAGTGCCGTAAAACCCTACGGCAGTTTTATAAAGAGTTTCCTTAAGTTGACCCCACTTTTCATTCACTGTACAATTTTCTGGTGTATCAGTGAAAGCGTCTTCAAGTTGCTTTTGAAACTGAAAGCACTTTTCAGGATCGTGAGTGTTAATAATATTAATCCTGGGGCTAGATTTGTGTTTAGCTGTGTAGATTCTCTTTGGTCTCAGTCTAACCCTTGCAACAACCAAAGAATATTCTGTATCACAGTCAGCACTGTGGTAACTTCGAGTCAATGATATATGTTTCAGATGTTGTCTCCGTGTGATGATAAAGTCCAACTGGTGCTAATGGCCGGATCTTGGATGTTTCTATGTGACCTTATACATCTCTTTTGTTTTAAAAAAGGGGTTTGTAATACTGTCACTTGTCGTCCCGGGAGGAACGTGGAATCAACAAGTGTATATATAAACTATGCCAACGAAAGAAATTTCTGAACGTGATGGCAACCACTAACCTGAGGTAAATAAATACCATGTATATATATTGAGATATTGTGATATGTATTATAACGGTTTTAATATAGTGATAAATTATAGTTAGATTAATTACTTTAATATAGAGTTAGATTAGATTTAGGGAATATAATAGATTGTTTTTTTGTAGTTTAAATAAATCATTAATTTACCCACTTACTTAGGATAAAAATAGATTAGGATAGTACTTTAAACTTAATAACAGCTAATTAAAAACTAGGATAAAAAGTTTAGATAGAAACAGTACCATTTAGGTCATTTCATTTTACTTTATTTCATTCCATCTTGATGAACACTTTAACAACCTCATTATTTAGAATTAAAATTAGTTTATACCGTATAGGATTATACAGATGAACATACATCATGTACACCATGTAGAATAAAAATATTAATCATATTTTTTCATTTAAACATTAAAACATTATTTATAATTTTGTTACATTTCACATTATCCATTTCAGAAAGGTACATAACTCATCTCACATCATTTTTTTAGGTAGTTAGATTACTTCCCTTAAATTAGATTGATTTTGTACAACAAGTTAGATGATATAGTTAAAGAATTAGTATTAGTATTTCAGTAGAATATAGTGTTTAATAATATCAGGGTACAATCTATCAACCCTAGGTCATCCATGTAAATATTTTGTAAATACATGACTCGTGCAGTAAGTTACGCACAGTCATTAAGCTCAACTTTTTCAAACTGAGCCAAACTTGTACAGTGTCACTCCAAGGCTTTTAAATAATTGTGAGGATAAAAGATGTGTGACAGAAGTGTGAAAGTGAGAGAAAATGGAAAATATACAAGGGAGAATGAGGAAGGCAACCAGCGGATTTTTTCTGCCGCTCAACGCGACTTTTTATTATTTGTCTGCGTCAAGCGTTTGCTTTCAGTGTTGAAATGTACTGTCTCGAATGTATTTTGTGTAGTTTAGTATAAACCTTAGATAGAGTATTTTAAGTCTCATAAGACGGAAACGTAGTCACGAATTAGTGTTATACACTTGTTTGTGGCCACATTTAACCGAATTATGGCACTTGAAAACTAACTTACATGCATATTATAGACAGACACACATGTTAGAAGTTAGATCCAAACACGCAAACAACCAGGAAAACACACATGTAAAGTACATACAGTTGTTAGAACAAAAAGAAATAACTCCGGGTCAGGGGACACAATAGACAACGAAACACTAACTTAACAGTGAAAGATAACTTTACACGCGGAAGCGAGATAGGTAAAGCCTGTCGCACACAGCTTGTGCAAGGGTTGTTTAATATTATATGGGAGACATGAAGCAATTCATGTGTTGACCCTAAGGAAGTCAACTTTGTATGGGTAGTGAGTTAATTTGCTATTTGAGGGCAGGTCTTATAAGACAATGGTCCGGTTCAGACAAACCTCTAATTAATATAATATTGCGATTGAGAAGAGGGCTCACGCCAACCAGACAAGTTTGTGGCGATTACCAGTAGCCAAGTAAAGTGATACTACATTGTGACAATAGTCAGTAGAGGTCTATTGAGGTACCCAGAACCAAGTTATCAATAGTCTTTGACAAAAATTAGATACACTAATTTTTAGAAACCTCTTGCGTCACAACCATGAGTCAAAGTTTGTAACGCAACACAGGAGGGGAGGGTGTGTGTCAAAGACTCAGTTATATAGGAGTGAAGACCACCCTGAATGAGTGGTCTACCTCAAGCAGATTAGAGGTAACCCAGTGCCCCTACATGAGGGCAGGGTAGGTGTAGGGAAGAGATAGGAAGGGGACTACCAAACAGTTCTCTCATGAGACACGGAGGTGTCAACCAGAGAGTAAGCACTCTGGTCACGGCATATTCACGCCAACGTGATAGACACGGAGAAGTGGAATGCCACTCAAGAGTAGACGGCTACTCTAAGCGTGCTGAGTGATGCAGCACGCAAAAGCCGAAATACGCACAAGGTCCCGCCGCGTGCTGTGTAGTCACGCGGAGAAGAAAAGTCAGACAGGGGACAGACTTCGTAGCGAGCGCATCGTTTAGCGTCGATGCGTGTTTCTTTAGCCGAGTAGATAGAGTTAGCAGTAGGGTTAGGAAACGACTAGTGATAGGCAATTCTGTGTATTCATGTGTGATTTAATAGCGACCGTTTTGTGCATTGATGTAATGTAAAGAGCCAGTGGCAATAAAATGTGTAATCAATTCCTCTCGTACGACTTACAATCTTTTTGTGTGGTGCGAGAGAAGTTTATCCCGTAATGCCTGAAGCATCGCTTGATGACAGGCTAGGATTAAAGTGTCACTTTAGGCATTACGGGATAAACTTCTTTGTTGTAGGCATGGTCAGGTTCATAATTTTAGTAATAATTCTGTTGTCAGTTTTTAGTTGTCCTTGTGAAATGACATGACCCAAAAATTCAATTTCTTGTAGGCCCAATTCAACTTTGCTTGGTTTGACAGTGAGACCGAAGAGTCGTAACCTATCGAAGACATGTCTGAGTTTCAGTAAGTGTGTTGTCCAGTCATCTGTATGGACACAAATATCATCTATATATGTCACCGTATTCGTCACTCCATGTAGTAAATCTCTAGTTAAGCGTACGAAAGTGGCAGGAGCTTTACGAAGTCCGAAAGGAAGAAACCGCCACTCGTAAAGACCTAACGGTGTTGAAAATGCAGTAAGATGGATAGATTGAGTCTGCATAGGGACCTGCCAATATCCCTTAGTAAGGTCTAATTTAGAGAAGATTTTGGAGGTGGACATATCAAGAATAAGATCTTCGCAGGAAGGAATTGGTTCTGCGTCGATCTTAGTGACATTGTTGAGTTTCCTATAGTCCACACAAAGACGAATTGTGGAGTCTTTTTTCTTGACTAGGACGATTGGAAAGGAGTACTCAGATGTAGATTTCTGAATGATCCCACTAGCTTCTAAATTAAGAATTTCCTTATTTAGACTTTCTCTATAGCTGAGTGAGATAGAGTACGGCCTGCATTTGATAGGCTTAGAGTCCGAAAGAAGGATGGAGTGCTCGATCCTGTCCGTCCTACCTGGAATGTCGGAAAATATGTCCTTATATTCCGTCACTAATTCTATTGTCTGTCGTCGTTGCTCGTCTGTTAGTCCCGTTTCTAATCGTATACAATCTAATGTCGCAGTCTCGTCTACAATTGGAACAGGTAGTTCCATCCCGTCGTCGTCTATCTGATTCAGTACGGTGGTGGTGCTAAGTGCGTTTTCTGTATGCTCACTAAGTGTATGGATATCGTCGGCTTTGCCAGTCTCGCTAACTAGTGTAGTTGCGTTGTGTATGTCTGTCGTCTCATCCATAGGTGTGGGTGCATTGTGTCCGTCTGTCTCTAATTCTGTCTCTTGTCGTGAAAAGTAGGGTTTCAACATGTTGATATGAAATATCTTTAAGTGTCCGTTTATCGATATTTCATAATCGACATCTGAAATTTTTCGTACCACTTTGAATGGCCCTTGCCATGAGGTCAATAATAAATTCCATTTGTCTGGAAGTAAAAGCAGTATGTCTTGATCTGGTTCAAGATTAATAGTTCTCGCACCCTTATTTGCGTATTGGCGGTAGATTTGACCCTTCCTCTCCAAAGCTGCCTTGGCTGTGATACATGATTTCATAATCTTATCTCGTGTCTCTGTTACCATTTCATAAGGTGTTTTAGGGGTTGGAATTTCAATCGAATTAGTTACTACCTGGTGATAAATTGTTAGGGGTCCACGTGGGTTAGCCCCGTATACTAATTCAAACGGTGAGAACCCCGTGCTTGAATGGGGAATCTCCCGATAGGCGAACAGCACTGTTGGTAACAGTGTATCCCATTCAGCTGGGTTTTCTGCTGTCACCTTAGCCAGCTTTAGGTCTCCGTTAATTTTCTCTACTATTCCATTGCTGGCTGGATGATAAGCTGTTGTAAAATGCTGTTTAATCCCTAACATTTTCGTAAGGGCTTGCGTTGCAGCCGATATGAATTGGGTTCCACGGTCGGATAAGATGGTACGTGGAAATCCGAATCGTGAGAACAAGTGTAGAAATACATTGGCAACGTCTTTGGAGGTGATGTATTTCAAAGCTACTGCCTCAACCCACCTTGAACATAGGTCTACCATAGTTAAGATGAAGCGATTTCCTTTGCTGGACACCTGGTTCAGGGGTCCAACAATATCTACAGCCACACTCTCAAATGGCCTAGAGGCCAGTGTTGAAGGTTGCACTTCAGCTGTAGGATGTTTACCCTTACGTACTAGTTGTTGACAGACATTACATGAACGACAAAATAGTTTTATGTCATTACAAAAACCCGGCCAATAAAAATGAGCCTGAATTCTGGCCCTGGTTTTGTCGTATGCAAGGTGACCAGCAAACGGTGACTCGTGTGCAATCTTTAGCACAGTTTGGCGGTGTTGTACAGGTAACACCGTTTGCTGAATCTCATGGTTGCCAGTTGTATAATAACGAGTAAGAATACCATTATTAAGTCTAAAGAACCATGATGCGTTCTTTGTTACTTTGGCTTTTTCTTTTAACAATTTCAGATATGGAGACACACTCGGATCAGCTTTTTGCTGGTCTATGAACTTTTGTCTGGTGGTATCATCCGTGCTAGTTGGTAATAGCAACAGTAGTCTTTCATCCTGTAGTGTGTCTTGGTGTTTAATAGTATCTGCTCTGGTTGTTGCATTAGCTGCATTTAATTTTTCCCATGCAGCTATTTCTTCGTTAGTGCAATGTTTCAGTTGGGGTAAGCATCCCAAAATTAAATCAGTACAAGGGGTATCTAAAATCGCACATGTAAAGGTACCAGAAAGGAAAGGAGTGTTAATACGGGCTCTTGCCAAAGGGTAAATTTCAATATTACCCGAAAAGGTTCGGCATTTGACTGAGTCACCTGTATAATCATTTGGATTCACCAGTTCCTTTCAAAGACCAATAAGAGTGCTCCCACTGTCCAGCAAACATTGGCATGGTATTTCGTTGACCATTGCATTGTGGAACACCAAATTGCCTCTGGAGGCTAATGCTGCATTTACACTCTCAGTGGAGAATGGTACTGTATGTCCACATTCTAATTTTCCGTCTGCATGGAATTGGTGACATCGCTCACAACTGTCAAAGCTTAATATATCGTTTACACAACAAACATCTTCAGATTGGTTAAATGGTAATACATTCTCGACCTCACACTCAGTCTCACTACCACTATCAGAAGATGTATCAATTAACACTGCACTGTTGGCCTTCATTCGTTGGCGGCCCAGGCACTTATTTGAATAATGCCCGTAGCTAGAACAGAAGAAGCATTTGACTGCACGCCTGTATGCAGTTCTCTTGTTTTGTTGCTTCTTAATGACCATCTCAAGATGTGTCGGATAGTTTGGTGATTTATCACACATCGAGTAAGTATAATGAAAAAGTTGGCAATACACACATTTTGGCAATTTTTGATCTTTCTTGTCGACTCTCTGAAATGGTTTTTTATTGCTACGATAGCTTTTAGGTTGGTCCTTAACAAAAGAGACTATTTCAGAGTCGATACTTGCTGTTTTAAAAATATCTCTATTTGAGGAAAAATATGCAGAGCCTTTCTTTTCAAATTGTTCTATGGTCTCGATGTCTGACTGCTGAAGGAATTTAGCGAAAGGAGATGGTATTGTGGATATGACTTTATCCATGGCTATTAAATTTTTAAGTTTTTCAAAGTCCTTTCCTATTTTTGCTGCACTAAGCCATCTATTTAGTACGCTTTGGACATTCGAGACATAATCGATGAAAGTCTCACTAGGTTTTGGTTTTAAATTTGAAAACTGTACTTGATACCCAGGGGCATCAAGTAAGAAATGTTGCATTATCCTATCGTGGATGTACTGATAGTTAGATCTAAGATCAGTTGGTATTGATTCTATCACTTTAAGGGGCTCCCCACTAAGGTTCTTCATGTAAATCATAGCCCACATATCGATTGGTACTTGGTGGTATTTCAGCTGATATTCGACATTTTCTGTCCAGGCTGATATGGAGTCTTCTTTACAGAATGGCTTAATAATATTTTTATACTTATTAAATTTATTTTCTTCTTGCTGACTCTTTAGTTTTGTAGCGGAGATCTCTAAGTGTGAATCTACATCCATACCTGTCATTTTTAACTGTGTCTCTGATTCAACCTGTATTTGTTTTTCTTTCACTCTTGCCATTTCAACTATCTCTCTTTGTTTTAGTTCTCTCTCCTGATCTAATTGCTTTTTCTTTAATTCTTTTTCCTGATCTAATTGTTTTTGCTTTACTTCTAATTCTTTTTGTTTAATCTCCTTCTCTTGTTCTAATTGTTTTTGCTTAATCTCCTTATCTTGTTCTAATTGTTTTTGCTTTAATTCTATTTCTTTTTGTTTTGTTATCTCAGCTAGTTCCTTCTGGTGTTGTCTTTCTTGTTCTCCAATCTCCTTCTGATGTTGTCTTTCTCGTGCACGTTCATCTCTCTCAGCATCTTTTGCTTCCCTAAATGTTTGATCAGCATATTGCTCTAATTCCTTTCCTGTGTATTGTAATGCCTTGCCTGCTTCTATAAATTCAGCTAAAGTTTACATGTTGTTGGGTAATTAGCTAGAGTTAATAGGCACTTAAATATTTACTCACTTATTTATATTAGATATGTTAAGTTTTGAAATCCCTGTGTATAACAAATATACTCTTAGATTACACCCTGAAAAATGGATCACAAAAAAATATACTAATAGATCACACCCTGAAAAAGAGATGCATTATTAATCATATTGCATTCAAAATACTTTGGGTATACTCATCTTAACATTCCAGATCAATCAAGTACAATCGTTTGCCACCTCAGGTCCAATCGTTTGGCACTACGACATACAGCTTGCGTTGTTCTTATAAACAGCTGTTGTTCTCCCTGGTTTACAAGAGCAGTAATAATTAACCAATTGTAAACGACATATGTCTCTAGACAATTTTGTACAATCACATGCCCCCGGACAACACAATGTAGTATAATTAATATTAAATGTCAATGTCCTGTCTTCGTTCTAACGTCTTCTGCCTTCCCTAACTAATCTTGTTTAATTTATGGAAGTGTTGTGCAGACCGAGTCTGATTTGCATAGCGAAAGTAGTGCCATCGTGACAGTAACAAATAGAAAAGGTATACAAATAATTAAATAAATGCTTTGAAATAAATATAAAGGTAATAATAATGTTTAAATAAATAAATATATTCAATAAATAACTTATATGAACAGATAATATTTGATATAAGTCAAAGATTCAGGCGAGCAGCCGTTTGGCGATTTGTAAACAATCTGTCGCTGATTGCAAATAGCGTAAGGCAGCTGTTTGTCAGTCGCGATACGTCACAGGCACAGCGCTATTTTTAGATTGGAAAAATCGATATTGTTGTCGGCTCATTTTGTTTGTGTATCGCTCCGCCGTGAATCATATTTGATAAATACTCATAAATAAATAAGTAATTATAGAAATAAATGATACAACACTATAATAATAATACTTACAAATCAGAAGAAAACATATTCATAAGTCACAAAACAATTCAATAAGCATAAATAAACATTCGGTCACGATGGGCACAGCTCAGCTCGCATCTTGTTCTAGTCTGCACACGTCATTATTCACTAACATAAATTAAACCCTGTGATTAACTGATTAAGTCCCCGCTAATCACTGGTATCATGAAGGCTAATAGACTACAATGGCTGGGGCATATAGAAAGAATGGAAGATAATAGGGAAACAAAACTCGCTTACACTCAGGAAATAAATTATCGTAGACCCCGAGGTAGACCAAGAAGGCGGTGGAGAGATAATACATGTACAGACCTACAAGCACTTGGAATCAACGACTGGCAAGAGAAGGTCCACCAGAGAGACGAGTGGAGACGGATTGTATTTGCAGCAAAGAACCTCAATGGCTCGGAACGCTAAAGAAGAAGAAGATTAACTGACAGTAATACTATTTTAGAGCCGTGGGTGAGTGTTTTCACTTCTGACACCACTTTTATCCTAGCCTGTCATCAAGCGATGCTTCAGGCATTACGGGATAAACTTCTCTCGCACCACACAAAAAGATTGTAAGTCGTACGAGAGGAATTGATTACACATTTTATTGCCACTGGCTCTTTACATTACATCAATGCACAAAACGGTCGCTATTAAATCACACATGAATACACAGAATTGCCTATCACTAGTCGTTTCCTAACCCTACTGCTAACTCTATCTACTCGGCTAAAGAAACACGCATCGATGCTAAACGATGCGCTCGCTACGAAGTCTGTCCCCTGTCTGACCATTCTTCTCCGCGTGACTACACAGCACGCCGCGGGACCTTGTGCGTACTTCGGCTTTTGCGTGCTGCATCACTCAGCACGCTTAGAGTAGCCGTCTACTCTTGAGTGGCATTCCACTTCTCCGTGTCTATCACGTTGGCGTGAATATGCCGTGACCAGAGTGCTTACTCTCTGGTTGACACCTCCGTGTCTCATGAGAGAACTATTTGATAGTTCCCCTTCCTATCACCTACCCTGCCCTCATGTAGGGGCACTGGGTTATCTCTAATCTACTTGAGGTAGACCACTCATTCAGGGTGGTCTTCACTCCTATATAACTGAGTCTTTGACATACATCTCTTTTGTTTTAAAAAAGGAGTTTGTAATACTGTCACTTGTCGTCCCGGGAGGAACGTGGAATCAACAAGCACACCTTTAAGCTTATTATCTTTTGGGATTATTGACTGACTTTTGTCTACACTCCTCCCTTCCATCTTCCATTCCATATATCTCTTTCTTTCTCTCTCTCTCATAGTCCTTCATTACATATTCCGACAACAGTTTCCTTCATCAATTAATAAAATATTTATTAATAAAAACTATGTCTGGTGTATGTATGGACTGTGTATATGTAGTTGGTAGTGTATTCTATTGTTGGTGCAAGAATGAACTCGGAATGTCTAGTCTCCGTATCACATCTCGCCCAGTCACACGGCCAAACCACAGGACATCAACATATAACAGGACAGGTCTCACCCTGGATGTTCCGTATGCTTGAGTCTGGAGGTAAATCCGTTATTGAACGAAAAAAAAACTGTTCACCACTGGATCACCGTAAAGTAACAATATTCCAGTTAGTCTATGACTTCGCCCGAGTCTGCTTCACGAAGTTAATAATCCAACACCGGAAAAACCACATCACCACAGTCCAGCATATTGTATATATCGACTATCAATGTTCTGACTGGTCTATTGTTTCTTCACTATGAGTCTACAGTGTAAACGTATGTAGTTTTATTTGGTTTTGCTTTCCGCAAGATTATCTTCCTTTTTCATTGTTACTTTGGTTATCTGGATATCCTTTTCTTCTTTTTCAGAGTTCATTTAAGGCTATATTTTATTTCGTCTCACTATTTGACCCTGTCTATGTTCTTCCTTGGTTTATTGAGATATTAGATCTCCGCCCAAATGAAATGCCTTGAGTTTATCAACAAAGCTTTTTCTGTACACAAGACGTATTGGTCTATCTTCTCTGATAGGTCAGGATGGGAATTGGAACCTGTGAGATGTATAGTAAATCAAGTGATATGCTTCTGCCACTTAATACTACTTATGTAAGTGCCCTTCTCCAGCCGTAATGAAAAGGCTTCCGAAGGATACACTCACATAAGACATATGAATTCACCAAAGTCTAAACTATTCAATAATAGAAAGCAATGGTAAACGCTATGCACCAACATCTAATTCCCTATGCTAATATTATGCTAATATTAGTTTACCTTATTTCTTCTATTATCGTCCCGGAATCGAAATTAATAATTAAGCACATCGGCACTAATATCCCATTGCCGTAAACAATACGGGACTATAATTTCTTTTCCACACCTGGGATTAATAGATATCTCTGTCCAGTTTGGAACACACACTAAAACAGAAAACCCAATTTCTACTATTTATATCGAGTGGCCCATCCTCCGTTATTGTTTGATGTTCATACCTCAACACTCGTCTCTTGACGTATCCTGCACCTCAAAAGGCGGTGAAATCACGTAGTGATTAGTTGCTCGTTTCGTTCCATTCTTACGCTGTTTCCCTGGGTTCCCCTTAAGCTAATACTTCAAAGCGTCCGAACCAGTTGATCGCCTTATCCGTTCATTTGTCCCCAACGCGATCTCCCCGTTTCCCGTGTCCGTCCGATCAGATCGTCAGGCAATGACCTCTGCGAACACCTGTATCCTATTTTTATATCCGTCGGTCAATGATCTTTAATTTATCCTCCTCTCAGACTGAAGTACACGATTGTTAACCCTCCTCCTACATTGCAGTTTTATAAGTAAGTTATCAAGGAATAACTAAACTGCAGTTTTCCCGTGACATAGGCCCCCTCTTAAGAGAGTTGACCGCTTCGACTCTTCATCACTGTAGTTTTGATTCCTATGATCCTCCAACCTATTCCTCTTCCTCTGGAGATGGATGTCTTGATAAGAAATCCGCTCCTACATTCTCCTTACACGGGATTTCTTCCACTGTGAAGTTGTACTGCTGCAGCAACACCTACCATCACATCTACCGTGCGTTGAGCTTCTGCGAAGTAGCTATTAACCTCACGTTTTACTGATATGACTGGATCCTCACATGGCTCACCTCCTCATCCAGTAGGCGACCTAATTGACACCCTACTATACTACTCATGACCGAAACTAGTGTTGGCACATCGCCCCTGTACGTCCTGTCGACCTTCTTTCGTCTTGCGTCAACGACGGCTCACAATACAGACGGATTGTCCCATCCCGATTGTAACACTGCCTCCATATTCTCTTGGTTTCCCCTGGCTTTGCCTCTGGGGATGTTCCGCCTCGTCCTCGTTGGACCGAGTCGTCTTTCCCAAACCTCCCGGACTTGTGCTTCCAGGACCATCTTGGGCGATATTGGATTTGGTCAGCCAATCTTCGGTTGGAGTCCTGAGTATCCCGCGTCTTTCCCGACGTTACCCACCCCTTCTGAACTTGGTTACTAGTGAAGGTTTCCCTCTTGTCCTTTCCCTGACGTGTGATTTCCCTCCTCCCGTCATTAGGTAAATCTGACCTATCACGTACTGTCCTATAGGTCCTCCTATGTTGTACTGGCGATCTCTGGTCTTCGTCTGGAACTGTAACCGTTTTCTTAATGGCTGCCATCACTATAAAGTGCGAAGCTTTACTCTCGGATCTCTCCTCATATTTCTTAATGAGATGTCTAGGGAGATTTTTCAGTTCTTCCCCGATCCGGATTTTGTAGATGTTTTTGGACACCACCTTTTCCACAGGATAAGGTCCTTTCCATCCTACTTGGAGTATATTGGTCTCTGCTGGACCCCACACTTCCACTTTAAGAGCTATTTTACTCTTAGTCCACTTGTTGGGTGGTGCTTTCTGGCACTCTGAACAAGATTTCACCCACCGGCGTACATCTCCGGTCATTCCTGGCCAGCAATAATGGCCGGAAATCTGCTGCAAGGTCTCTCTGACACCCGTATGTCGATTCTCGCCTGTGATGTGTCCACTCTGAAGAATGTGAGGACGGTGGGTCTCTGGAACCACCCACTGCTCGTGCAGGTTGTCTCCCCTCCCAGCTCTCCGATAGAGTAGTCGATTCTTCAGAAAGTACTGTCCTCGTTCTGGTGGCTCAGCACTTCTTTGCAGCTTCCTGTAGCAAGGACGCAACGTAGTATCCTTCCTCTGGGCAGTATGCAATTCTCCTATCTCTGAGTTGTCGCATAGTGTCTCTGCCTCTTTTTCCTTCCCTTGAGATCCACTGGCTACTGTTCCCTGGTGGGCTGGCTGTTTGGGCATCCCCAAAAAGACATATTTCGTGCCAATGATCATGGGAAATAAGGAGTCAGATAATACAGCAGCTGGAATAATGCCCGTGACGTACCTGGATTTAATCTCCACCTTGGCGATTGGCAGCGTCATGGTAACAGCACTCCTCATTGCCGGCTGTATTTCTATGGTCTCCCCTGTAAGTTGGTCTGGGCTTACCAGGCTGGCATCTATCACAGCTTCCCCATCCAAACCTGAATCGTAGAGACAAGCCACCTGCTGGCCATTGACTTCAATCAGTTCGACCACAGGTGGTCTCTCTTGGTCCTGAGTGTCTTTCATCTCCTCGACCTTTTCCTGGCATCGGCAGTCCACAGTAGTATGTGTTTTCGACCTGCAGTGTGTGCACCATTTTCCCTTCCAAACTTTCCGTGTGCTTTCTTTGTTCAGAGCTTCTCCGCCGACTTCCCCCTTGTCGGTGATCACCTTCTTATGAATCACTTGGCATGCCGCGAAGTGATAACTTTTCGGTTTCGATCTGCAGTCCTTGGTGTTATGAGAGGGCACCTTGCAGATTGAACACCACTTCTCGGACCACGGTCGTTTAGCTGGAGAATTCGAGGTGTTCTGGTTTCCTTCCTTCACCTTCTCTGAACTCTCCTCTGTGTGCTTTATATAAGGTTCCACTTTTTCTCCTTCCCAGTTCTTATGTTTCTTTTTCTCTTGTTTCTCCTGACCTTTGGTGGGTTGTATATTGGTTTCTTTAGCTTCCCTATGGACTTCTACGAATCTTTCCGCCAGCTTATTCACAACATCCAGCCGTTCCGCCCCTTGTTCTCCTAAAAATGTCTTCAGTGGTTCTGACATTTGCTGTCGCATCTGGTCGACCACCATGAGCTCTTCCAAACTATCATAGTCCCGCTTGAACTCTGCCAAGTCCATCCATTTCTGGAGATATGATTTCAGCCTCAGACTGTAGGCGGCGAATAGCTCTCCCGGCTCTCGTCTAGACGATCTAAACTTCTTCCGATACGTTTGTACTGTGACTTCATAATGCTTCATCAAAGCGGCTTTTAATTCCTCGTAATGATTTTCTTGTCCTGGAGGTAGGCGTGTGTAGACCTCGTAACCCGACCCTCGTAATGCCTGGGATAGTTTAAGAGCCCACCGGCTTCTATCCAGTCCCATAGCGACTGCCATGGCCTCGAACCGATCAAAAAACTGGTATATCTTCTCTTTACTTTCATCAAAGACAGCCAAGGGAAACTTCATGGCATGGTAACCATGTCCACTCATGTTGAGTGAACCGTGGGAAATGGATAATCGTTCTGCCCCGTCAGTTTCTCCCTTCGTTTGTGTCTTGAGCTCCAGTTCTCGCATGCTGTATTCATGTTCCCTTATCTTGTTGGCTTCCTCTGCTTGCAACCTCTTGTTGTTCTGTTCCAGTCCCAGTCTCCTGGCCTCCTGTTCCATTTCCAGTTTCTTGGCCTCCTGTTCCATTCCCAGTCTCCTGATCTCCTGGTATGGGAATGTGCCATTCTGTTCTTCCAAACGTCAAGCGTATGGATTTTCTGTGTTACTCAGTGTTCCAGTTATAGCTTCACTATTCCACTGTGAACTTTATCTTCTTCTTTCATTCGCTACTTGGTTGTTTGATTTTTTGTATGTGATAATTTGGAGAAATCCATTATCCAAGCTACATGAGTGTGTGGCCTATTCACTAACAGGATATACATTAGATTCATTCTGCACACACATTGGGGAGACTGACTATTAAGGATAAATTCCTGAGAGCAAACAGTCTATTGATAGCGTCCAAATTAACGTTGATTATTTGGACTAACACTCCGAATGCCTACCAAGATTAGTGTAAAACCACTTGGATGGAGAAATGTCACTAGTTCACCTTGTCTGCATGATGACTGCATGAGGACAGACATGACTTAGGACATTAAATTTCCAGACAGGTGCATGGAAGGCTGTTTATGTGCGACAGTATTGTACGAAAGGCCCTTCCGACAAGACGGAATGAATGAAATAGAAAGGGAGAGAGTAAGTGAGGTGAACTTATATGGGAAACACTCCATTACATCGATGGATATGAATATGTATGTTTTGAGCTATAGATCTTCTAAATAGTTTTATGAATATATACACATATGTATATTTATCTATAACTGATATATGTTTATGTAACATGAATGTATATTATGACATGCATGTATGTTTATATGAATTTATATCCATATGTGTTTTGAGATGTGTAGACGTAGATACTACCCATCTCCGTTCCAGATCTCTTAGGAGCAATGGACAGTCAACAACTCATATCAGGGATTAACGTAGCCTACTGAAGAGACCAATTTGGACTCCTTCTGGCTGACAGTGAACTGCGTCTCACCAGGGGAAGCATGACCTATGTGCCCTCATAAGTTATGTATACCATACTATAATCATTATCATCATATTGACATCAAGACTAGCAATAATAAACACAGTTGTATTTTAAACTCAAGTTGTCCGTATAAATGTTTGTGTAGCTTAAATAAGTACACACATTGTTAATCATTTAGTGGGGGTTCGCACACATAGTCCAGGGGGATATAGTGTCAGGGAGGTACCTTGTCTATGCAGCAATTAAGTAACGAGCGTATCCTGCATATCTTAATTCCTCTTTTCTCACTCCTGGTGATACCAAGCACAGCTAAATCTATGTTATTTTCAACGAGTCACTTCTTGGCTGTTTTTATGAGTATCAGGGATGGTATCGTAAATCAGCATAACAGACATTTGTTCCACATTTTCTCTCTGGGATCTGGGGAGGTAATTAGTCCCTTCTGACAGAGTTAAGGGATCTCAAACTGCACCCAGAACTAAACATCAGTAGAGAAAATGATTTTGGCTGAATGGTTGCCCACCCAGGAGCTACTTTAGCCAAGTTGATGACATATTGGTCTGCTCGTCCGCGATAGAATCCGGAAGTAAACCCTAGAACATTTGGTTCTCTTGCAAGGAACGAACCTATTTCACATCTGTTAGTCTGGTATTATTCTGATTTTGCCTGGGGATAAAACCTAAGTCATTATCACTTACATTCTTAGCAGCATTAATTAGTTATCAATTATTTCTAACTTATTAGCTTGCTCGATCATAGGCGAGATTTTGACTTATTAGGACTTCTCTTCCATGATAGAATCAGGAATAAATTCTAAGCTATTGATTTTCATAAACCATTCTTTGATTCTTTATCCATTACAGTTGCTAAGTATTAACTTAGGAATTTGTTTCAAGGGAAGTTTGTAGAATTTAAATAACTTGTTAACAAGTTAATAATGGATAGCATCATATGAGGTAATATACAACACTCACCATTGTAGAATGAATAATCACATTAATTAGTGATGTTAATTAGTTTATTGATGATTTACTTGATGATTTTGTGAGTCCATGCTTTATCTTTTGATTTAATCATGAATAATTTGATAATGCTTAATTAATTCAGTGTATGAATGACTGCTGTGCATTAAATTTCTCACTAAAATTCACTACTATCATTCTCATAGCAGTGTCACTTCCTCTTGTCACTATCCTGCTCTAGTATAAAGCAGACTAACTCTGTGTAGGGTAATAATATAATTACTTGCCTGAGTTTAAGCTGAACAGAGATCATGGATGCGCGCACAGATTTCTTAGAGTCCGCTTGAGGATGGGGCATAAGACTCGGCTTAATAGGAGAAGAGCTAGTATTATTTATCAGAGATGAAATGGAGTGGTGGGACAAAGAAGATGAACAGATGATGAAAAGACTTGCAGAATTTGAAGCAGAGATGCGACACTAAGCTGAAGAAGATGAGATGAAGAAGAAGCAAATTGAAACATTGAGCGTGGAGGAATCTACCAGCTCGGCTGAGGAAAAGCCAATCACTCAAGCCAAAACTGTGACAGAAAGCGGGGAAGCTGACCGTCACAAAGGAGAGGCATGCATTCCTTTGCAAATAGCCATGGCTCAGAAATATGAAAACTTGGACACCGAAAGGCAGATGCTTCCCTCGTCTATTCTTCCAAAGATAGAAACAGAATAGGAGAAAATGTACCAAGAGTACAGTAAACAGTCACAAACGTGATAAATGTTTACACCGCAATGACAGCGGATTAGCTGACTTGGCACCTCAGCAACCTCAGGAGCTTCCTAAGATTTCCCCAAAGAGGAAAATCGAGGAGGAGAAGGACTTGAGGAAAACTATTAAAGTCGAAGGTGAGGAACTAGGAGTGGAAATGAATTCAACTGAGACATGAATTGATGTAAACCAGGATTCCATTGTTTCTCTAGGTATGGCTACACAAGATGAAATAATTATCAGTTTGAATTACTTATTTCAGATGGGAGATGGCATTACAAATGACACCCCACAACATTTACTTCCATTTTTGTTTATATGAATGCATATTCATATGTGTTTTGAGATGTGTTGACGTAGATACTACCCATCTCCATTAGTTTCATTCCAGATCTCTTATGAGCTATGGACAGTCAACAACTCATATCAGGGAGTGACTTAGCCTACTGAAGGGACCAATTTGGACTCCTTCAATCTGACAGTGAATTGTGCCTCACCAGGGGAAGCATGACCTATGTGCCCTCATAAGTTATGTATACCATAATATAATCTTCATCATCATATTGTCATCAAGAGAAGCAATAATAAACACAGTTGTATTTTAAACTCAAGTTGTCCGTATAAATTCTAAATGTCTATAAATGTTTGTGTAGCTTAAATAAGTACACACATTGGTAATCATTTAGAGGGGATTTGCACACATAGTCCTGTGGGAGATAGTGTCAGAGAGGTACCTTGCCTATGCAGCAATTAAGTAACGAGCGTATCCTGCATATCTTAATTCCTCTTTTCTCTCTCCTGGTGATACCAAGTGCAGCTAAATCTATGTTATATTCAACGAGCCACTTCTTGGCAGTTTTCTTGAGTATCAGGGACGGTGTCTTAAATCAGAATAACAGACATTTGTTCCACGATTTCTCTCTGGGATCTGGGGAGGTAATTAGTCCCTTCTGACAGAGTTAAGGGACCTCAAGCTGCACCCAGAACTAATCACCAGTAGAGTTGATGACACGTGCAATAAACACTTCTTACAAACTCACTGAAGAGTTACTGAGTGTTGAGTCACTCAAAGACACAAGCACAGGCCATGATATATTCAATGCTGTTACAAACCGTATTGAAAGGACTGGGTTGGTTTGGAACAAGATGCAAGTGTCCACGGGTTGAGACATGTCAGGTCAACTCTCTGTAGACTTGGTCATGTGTAGTTGGATTGTGTAGCATCAGGTCAACTCTCTGTAGACTTGTTCATATGTGGTTGGATTGTGCAGCTACAGGTGTCCACGGGACGGGACAGGTCAACTCTCTGAGGTCACCTCCTTTGTCCTACTTCCATAAACAGCTCTGGCAACACGTCGACATCAAGAGGTGTGGGGGAGACACGATACTGAGCATGTAGCAAGAACGTGTTCACACTCATTGACTACCACAGTAAATAACATCTGACGGCTTTGAAACAATGAGTAGACCCAGAAAAAGGAGGCCTGGTAGTGACAACTGAACTTGTGGAACATGGAATTATTTACTTGATATCATTGGTTATACATTTGGAATGCGGGAGAAGTTTTCTTGAATGTTTATTGACTGGTGGTCACATGATATATCGCAAAATGCTCCCACTTATAAACAGAAATTCATTAATACAAACACATGAAGGAAAACACAATCAATCCCAGCATGCATTCATTGATACAGACACATGAATGAAAACACAATCAATCCCAGCATGCATCCATCGATACAGGCACATGAATGAACGAACACATAATAAATCACAGCATGCATTCATTGATACAGACACGTGAATGAAAACACAATCAATCCCAGCATGCATTCATTGATACAGACACATGAACGAAAACACAATCAATCCCAGCATACTTCCACCTACTAACAGAGAATACAAACACATGAATGAAAAAAAAAAAAAAAAACAATCAAATATGAGCATGAGTAAACAGTGGCAGCTCGCAGTCGTGCTTGAGTGAATCACTACTGCATGTCTAGCTTTCAGACCTGGTTACTTAATCAGTGGTTTGATGTTGCAGCTGTGGAAGAGATATTTAGACAGATGAATTAGTGTCCCTGCTGGCTTGATACTAACCAACATTATAAGAGTGCCTCAGTGTTAGAGATGTCTCATTTAAGATGTTTTGTAATGAACTATCTGAGTTTTGTACTACAAACGAAACAACAGAATTAAGGCTTATTCAGAAAGGCAGAGAGAGAGAGAGAGAGAGAGAGAGAGAGAGAGAGAGAGAGAGAGAGAGAGAGAGAGAGAGAGAGAGAAGGAGAGAGAGAGAGAGATTGAGCAAGAGAGAAAGGGAGGGAGAGAGGGGGAGATAGAGGAGCAGGAAGGGGGAGGGATAGACGGACAGAGATAGAGAGTGACTGATTAAGAAAGAAAGGGAATGGAGATAGGGAGTGATAGAGGAAGAGAGAGAGAGAGAGGGAGAGATACTGGCCACTACGTCTAGTCACTACGTCTAGCCACTATCTCTGGCCACTACGTCTAACCACCATATCTAGCCACTATGGATAGCCACTATCGGTAGCCACTACGTCTATTCACCATGTCTAGCCACTACGTCTAGCTACTACTTCTAGCCGCTGCGTCTAACCACAATGTCTAGCCACTACGTCTAGCCACTATTCAGACACGTCTCCCATATACACGGCTCCCATATACACGACTCCCATATACACAGCTCCCATACACACGGCTCCCATATACACAGCTCCCATATACACAGCTCCCATAGACACGGCTCCCATATACACGGCTCCCACATACACATCTCCCATATAAACAGCTCCCACACACACAGCTTCCATATATACGGCTCCCATATACATAGCCTCCCATATATACAGCTTGATGGTTCCGTCGCCCTGCTACTGAGTGAGTGCGTGGTGCGACACTGTGAGCTGTGGGTTTCATGTGAAGTGCTTGTGAATCTGCCCGAGGTCTTTTGGAACGTGACTGCGTGTTCGGAGTGATGGCAGATGGCTATGTCCCAGAGTTGACTGGGTTTTGCCTTATGCAGAAATGCGTGGCTGCTGGGCTTCTGGTTCACTGCCACTGCCGTCGACAATGAACTGTATTTCGTGGACTGTGTGGGTGAACATCTAGGAAACATCCAGATGGGAAAATGGCTGCAGATTCCATCAGAAATGAACTGGGTGTTTTGTGGGGGACTATTGTGTTGACATTCTGGCGGCGGCATTATGCACAGTGTATCTGTGCGGGCTGTTGTTTGTCGAGACTCCTGTCTTTTCCACTTTTCACATTGGGCAGTGGGGAGCGTTTTGTATGATATTCACTGGCACAGGAATGGAGCATAATGGGGATGACCCGTTGCTGTGAAGTTGGAACTGCGACTAACTAACTAACTAACTAACTAATACACAGCTCCCATACACACGGCTCCCATAGTGTCTCATGGGTAATAAACGATACACAGAAAACCTAGAGACTATTGTGTGACTCAAAGACTTGAGTACAAAATACTATGATCTCCTTAACTGCAAAATTGTGAACACGTGGAACTTAGAAGTATATTTGATAACAGAAGCCATATACAATAGGTTACACGATTGTACTGGTATCTTGCAGTCTTGATAGAAGATAGTTTGTAAAATGGAGCTATACCTTTCCACAGCACAACGCCTGGGCTGAATTTAGAGACCATGTTTTGCCTATGTAGCATGATCCCTCTCTCGGCCTGTTAAGTTTACTCCAGAGGAAAGGTAACACCAATACTTCTGAAACAAGATAGGCTGCAGAAGCTGCCAGATCAGCAAATCGGAAGCTTCGATCCTAGACCGAGTTGCCAATCCACGTCGTTAGAGCCTGGTCTGCCCTGCCATGATATTTAGTCTTTAGATTGTATGTCCTCGCACTTGTACCCTCCCAGTTGCGCTCATCCTGGCACAATGTGGGATGTCGGGTTTGGTGAGCGCCGCTCAACATTCGGGGCTAAGAGAAAGCAGGTAGTACCGTCTACTGTCGTATCTGACTGAGACCTGACTTAGGGGTCAGCAATATGCCTCAAGGTATGTAAAGTAGATCCTAAATACGTCTTCCTCTGTCTCTCTTGCCCAGCACTTCCCCACATAAAACCAGTGTCTCTATTACAGCTCTTCTGTTGATAGGTCCCATACATTTGGTATGTCTTGTTGTCATGGTTGCCATGAATAGTCTAGTACTGGTTGCTGCTGTCAATGTCTCTGTGTTTTCCCCATCTTTCTCAGATACATTATATCCCTGCTTACAGCCTCCCTACAGTTTCATTACTCCTTGCCCAGCAATCACATCCATACAGAGTACCAGGCCACACATCGTTTCATTTTGCAGATTTATTTCAACTACTGTATGGGATTAAAAGATTGTTTTTAGAAAGGCATATCATGTAGAAAACAGGTAAATGTAGCCACGTCGCAGATAATGCCAATTGCATGTGTAGTGTTAGATCTTCACATTTTCTAAGCAACAATATATCGCTTAGATGTTTGGTGCAGGAGAGCCTGGCATATGATACCACATCTAGTCTGAGAATGGAGGTGAGGGTAATCACGGCGGCATTCAGCCAGCTGGAGGACAAACAGCACATGCATGTCGTCATTGTAACGGACTCACAAAGTATGATGAGACAGATGAAGACAGGCATGCTTCAGGCAGAGTGGCAGGCTTCTTGTTGCACGATTTATTGCCTGGCATATTTCATTGCATCTCGTCAGGTGCATACTGCAAAATTATATATCGTATGAAGTGAATGCATAAATCATATTTGAGCTAAAACACCTTACACATAGTCTCTGACACGGTTAGAATGTGGAGCAATGTTATCCCTATGATAATCTCAGAGTCACAGTGAAATCTGTTCATTTTCTATGCATAACCCCACTTTTAGATTTCTAATTGCTTTAGCCTCGATTATTTGAGTAATCATTTATGTTCGTCGAATACCGTATAGGGACGTGGTTCTCAACCATTGGGAAATTGCCTCCTCACCCCCAGGGGAATTTTAGAGTTTCCAGTGGGGGATAGGGGGAGGAGGAATGAAGATTATTTCAAGATTGCGTTAATACAAGAACCGATTACTTCATATTGTTTTCCCCTCAATACTTTACGGTTCTGTACTTTTTGCCCTTTTGAAATTCGTTTTATAACATAAGTAGACCCGCAAATCACGTTTTATGTAGACGTCTAGACTTGTTCTAGTATGTTTTATTAAATTTAGCTTCCATTTTTACGTATACTGTGTAGAGGAAGGGGAATATATAGGGAGGAAATACGAATGGGGAGGGGGGATGACATTCTGAACATATGGTGAAGGGGTGCATGAGCCAAAAAAGGTTGAGAACCACTGGTATAGGGAATACATTTTCTTTGTTAACTTTACGCCCATAATAAAGCAGTTGTAGAGACATGGCAGAGTTTAGACATTTATAGCCTGTTGACCATACAGGGTTTCCTGAGGACTGATTCTCTGTGTCTCATTTCCACACACACTGGCATATGTGTATTTACTCAAGTGGTTAATTGTCATTCCGTTCTACCCAAGTTGTTGGACTTTCACACTGGAATTAGAAAAATAGTAAAATTAATGTTAGCTTTTCAGTCGTCAGATTATCATCGCTGCACATAGGACCATTCAGTGCTCGGATCCCCTCGTTAGAGCCTCCCTCTCCATGTAGCGGCAGACGACACCTGACAATGAATAAACAATAGTAAAAAGAGGGGTTGAACTATTAAGGATTAAAGTTGATTGTAAAGAGTATGTGAATGAAATTGTAGAATTAATGATATTATCGAATATGTATTAACGAAACTGTAGAATAAAATCAATTATGTGAACATCTATTAATTAAATCGTGGAACTAATGCACTTATGTAAACATATATTTATGAAATTATAGAACTAATGCAATAATGTAAACATATATTCATGCAATTGTAGAATGAATGCAATGATATGAACATCCAAAATGAAATTGTAGAATTAATGCTATGATAATGCCATCCAATAATGAAACTGTAGGATTAATACAATGATGTGAAACTCCAATAATGTAATATAGAATGAATGCAATGATATGAACATCCAATAACACAAGTGTAGAATGAATGCAATGATATGAACATCCAATAATGAAACTGTAGAATTAATGCGATAATAATGACATCGAAACATTAAATTGTATAATTAATGCAATGATATGAACATCCAATAATGCAAGAGTAGAATAAATGCAATGATATGAACATCCAATAATACAATTGTATAATTAATGCACTGATGTGAACATCCAATAATGCAATTGTAGAATGAATGCAATGATATGAAATGATGATGGATGGACTTAGATGGTGGCATGAAGGAAGTGTTGATCCTGAACACCAGGCACCGAGATCTGTGGAGAGGACATGAACGCCTGCGCCAGTTGGCAGGGCACGTGATGATGATAATGCCATGAACATCTAGTGAAGAGACGACGTAAAGTTAATGCAATTGTATGAACACTAGATTAATGGAACTGTAGAATTAATGCAATTGTGTGAATACTCATTAATGAAATTATAGGATACATGCATTTATTTGACCATCAGTTAATGAATTATATAATGCAATTTAGCATAATAAAAGTATGCAGCCATGGATACATAGATCTTGAGAGAGAGAGAGAGAGAGAGAGAGAGAGAGAGAGAGAGAGAGAGAGAGAGAAAGAGAGAGAGAGAGAGAGAGAGAGAGAGGAGAGAGACGGCAGACACTCTGACAGCTACCCAGACAAATAGATAGACAGATAGACATACTGACAGATTGATCAATTGATTGATTGATTGGCAGATGGATAGATAGAACGTGAGAGGTAAACATAGAGAGAATGGTTAAAAGCTGAAAACATGTCAGAGAACATCCCATAAAGACCAGGAAGCAGTGCTTAACTAGACATGGAGGAAGTGAACATCGAGGACTGCAGCAAAGGGGTCAGGGATAGTGAGATGGTAACAGATTGCCCTTGCAGCAAAACGCTTCGAAAGTTGTGAACAGGCGGTCATTCGCAGAGCACCGCTATATAAGATCTAGCCAACGGTATCAGCTCAGTGCCGAGAGGATCATCGGAAAGAACATCCCCTCTACAGTCGTCATAGTAACATCGGAGGACCGAGTGATCCCTCAATACACCAGATGGGACAAGAGAGACCAAGTTCCAGAGCACTACATACCGAGAGAGCTGCAGTGCTCTAAGTGCCAGAAGTTTTGGCACGCCCGTGCCACCTGCAAGAGTGAGGTTGAGGTGAGCAGGTACTGCTCTGGACGTCATCCATATAGCCAATGCCAAATGCAAAGAACGACTCGGACTTCAGGAGGCCTAACTCTAACAGAAAGTGCGCCAACTGCCTCGGCAACCACGGCTGCCAGGTACCTCGGCTGCCCTTGCCACCAAGACAGCAAGGAAGCTATGAAGATCGCCTATCAAGACTAACCTGTCCCTATAAAGAAGCTAGGAGGCAGTACGAGGCCACCAATCGAACTCACCAAAAGTGACAAAGCACAACTTGAAGGCCAACTGGAGGACCTGCAATCAAAGTGTACTGCATGGAGGAAGGAAACGAAAAGACACAAGAGACTCAGATTGCAGCCGCTCAGCGCATCCTAGACGAAACGAAGCAAGTTCAGCAGAATATTGACCAGGATGTCGCACAAATGGCTACTATAAAGGCTGAGACTAAAGAACAGCTATTAAGAATACAAGATTTTAAAGAAAGAACAGAAGAGATGGTACATGAAATATTACCACTGCTGAAGACCCAGACAGCCACACCAGAACCAGAAGATGCAAGAACACAAACAGAAGAAGAAGCAGCAGAGGAAGGACGTTATTGCTCACCACCAAGATCCGACTGGCGAGAAGATTCGAAGGCAACTCACGACGGGGAAATAAGAGGAAAACCAGGAGAGACAACAACTGGTAAAGCTCTCTGAAGGAAACAGCACCATAAGACGGGGTGGGACCACAATTACTCCGGGCCTCAACAAGTACTCGACTCTGCCCAGACATGAAAAATCTCATCAAGAAAGTAACGAACGCAATCAAACCATCAGAAGCCGGGAAGCTGACAACAAGCAGCCTAAAGTACGAAAGACAAACTACAAGCTACACCATAAACACGCCTACATAGCCAAGTCGAAAACTCGAAGGCTGAAAGGAGGTATTCGTACAGAAATCGGAATCGGAATCAGCTCACACGAGGAAATGTTAAATATACTCTACGCTGAGTTGAGTTAAGAACCAAGATAACAACACTCGGCACATTCCCATACGTGCTCTGTCCTCATCTTCAGCAACCAGCAAAGAGCCACAATATTAATGGAACCAGTTGCAGTTTGATTATGTGCACGCCTGGTCTTTCCTAGGAGTACTGATTGTTGGACACATTCTCAGCTCCCTTCCTAATGCACCAGTCTCTACAGACTATGACGATTTATCTGTTCTTCCACACTATATATATAATCCCAAAGGATCAAACAACGGTGCAGACCTCATCAGGTGCAAACTATAGCCAAATATAATTGCATGTATCAAATGTTAATGTGAATGCCAATACATGTATGTAGCAGAACGGAACAAAAGTTAGGATATAGAATAACAGAACACATCTCTAAATGGATAACGAAATACAAATAGAAAATTCTCTCTCTCTCTTTCTCTCACTCACTCGTTCTCTCTCACTCTATATCTCTCGCTCTCTCTGTTCAAAAAGATCTCTCTCGCTCTTTCTTGCTCTCGCTGTCTCTTTTTCACACTCTCTCCCTCTCGCTTGCACGCGCTCTGTTTTTCTCTCGATCTCTTGTGCTATCAGTCATTGTTTATACTAATGTTCTTTCATGCCATGATGTCAAATTGTCCAGCATCTTCACTTTTGCCCCCCCCCCCCCCGTCTCCCCTCCCCGCCGGCTTTCCCCTTCTCACGACATGCCCAAAGAATGTGGACTGTCTTGTTCTGACGCATGCAAGTTAACTTCTTTCAAATTATCTTCAATTTCTCTTTTTTTTCCGTGCACTTGATTTACTTCATACTTATTTCTACACTTAACTACTCCTTATTAACTTTATATTGTTAAATATCTATTGTAGATATTAGTTATATAAAACACCAGCTCTATGGCGAAGGAGTTACAGACGCAATTCTGAACATGAACTTGCCAAGAAATCGTAAACATCCAAAATTCTGGAAGTGGAATGCAACGTTCTGTAAAGGATATACAATTAACTGTTTAAAATACGAAACATGTTCGGATCTTTAACTTACCGGAAGTAGACACTGTAACGTGTAAATGCGAGCAGTTTCCGCTTCCTTTCTCATTTGTGACTTCTAAACCGAACGTGTACGTGGTGCTCTCCGACAGTCCAGTTACAGCATAGACACTACTAGCCTCTTGACCTTCCACTGTCCCTAACATCGTAAAGCCTGGTGAAGCTGTGTCGCTAGTGGAGTCAATACGCAAGACCTTGAAGGTTTGATTGAGCCCTCCATCAAAACCAGGTGTCCAGGACAGCGTCACAGAATCTGGGTCCAGCCTTTACGACAGTAAAATTTGTAGGGCAGCTGGAAGGACCTGACGCATAGAATAGAATTTAAATATTTATAAGTAAAGATGTCATAAGTAAAGATGTCATAAGTAAAGATGTCATAAGTAAAGCTTCCCTTTAGCACGTCTATGGAGCTCTGGGCGTATGGTGCTAGAGTCATATTTGTATAGACCACACGACCTTCAGTGGGTGACGTGGCCGGTATCATGCATGCCTCCTTTACTACCCAGTACATCTCCTGATACCATTGTTAGGGTCGACCTGGGAGCCCAGATCAATTGATACAATTGTGAAAACTGCGCTGATGCGATTTGAACCTAAGACCACCGGTACGACAGGCGAGATTCTAGCGGCTAGTCTACTGCAGCTCCCTACAATAAAATATACTTCTGGCACCTGGCCTCTTGACAGACGAGTTTGTAACATTTTGCTTTAAAATGCTTGCTTGCTTGTATTCGCTGGCTGTGAACTCCAGCGCGAAGTCCTGTATGTCGGATGGTGACATCCTGTTGTCCAACATCAGTGTGATATCATACCGGACTGAGGTTTGCGTGAGTATCCGTTGTCCCATGTCTGGCTTATTGGTGTGCAGACTGGTGGTTCCTCGCCGTGCAGGCAGATACTCTCCGACTTCGGAACAATCAGCGATCCTAATACGTTAGCCAGGACCCCGAAGGGACCTGTTGCCCAGGACGCACAACTAGGACGTGCTAGTAGGTCGTGGTCAGTATACAACCTGGCCCTGGTGCCTTGGAAACACCTCTGCGTCCCTGCTTTAAAATAAAAGGCATAATAACTACAATCCATGGCGGGGACCAGTGACTGAGTTATACCTCCATATCGCACAAAGCATAGGCTGATCCCTCTCTCGCGCTGTTTAGTTTATTTCAGAGGAAAGGTGACACCAATATTCCTGGAACAAGACAAGCTGCTGGATCAACAAGGCAATGCTCTAACTGTCCGCCTGTCGGAGCTTCGATACTAGGCCAGTCGCCAACCAAGGCTTAGGGCCTGACCTGGCATGTCAATTTAGACTTTAGGTTGTATTTCCCAGCACTAGTGTAAGGCGGGCCGGCTTCGTGGCTTAGAGGTTATGACTTTTCTCCATAATCTCGTATGCTCTCGTGGGTAAGGTGATGATGGTGAGAATCAGCAGTGGTTCGAATCGCATCGGTAACTTACGGGGTATGTGAGCCGGCCGCTCAGAAAGCAATGGCACACTACTGAGCGTAATCTTGCCAAGAAATCAACATACAGCTGAAAGATGCTGGTGTTGACAGCGATGTCCTGTAAAGGATATGCAAATAAAAAAAAATATTAATAAAAAGTGTAAGGCGTGTACCCTCCCAATAGTCCCCCTTCCAGCTGAAGCCGTTGGCACAATGTCGGGTGTGGGGTATAGTGAGCGCCGCTCAACATTTAACGCTAACAGAAAGTAGGTTGTACCTTAAGGAGTATCCAACATTTGGTAAATAAGTAAATTACCTGTGTACACAGCTATCAATGGGAAACGTTGAAGAATTCAATCAATGTGGCTGCAGAAACAACTATTCCAAAATTAAAGAAGGTAGGTCGTAAGAAATGGATGACTGAAGAAATTTTACACCTCATGGAAACAAGAAGACTCAGCAAAAATAATTCTGTCAAATATAAAGAAATTCACAGACAAGTCAGAACATTATGTAAGGAGGCAAAAGAAGCATGGCTTGAGCAAAAGTGCTTAGAAATTGAAAGCCAACACAACAGTCAAAATACCAAATTAGTGCACAAAAGAATTCAGGAACTTACTAATAAAAGAACAAGTACATCAACCGGGTGTCTAAAAACTAAAGATGGCAAAATCATAATAGAAAAAGACCAGATTCTACAGGTATGGACAGATTATGTGAAACACCTTTATGATGATAACAGAGACGAACAGTATGATATTAGATTTAATAATGAAGGACCGCCAATTTTGGAGATGGAGGTTCGAAATGTTCTTAAGCATATGAAAGCTGGCAAGGCCCCCGGTGCAGATAACATCACAACAGAAATGATTAAAGCTTTAGAAGAATTTGGACTAGATCAAGTCACCAGACTGCTGAACACATTATATGATACTGGAGATATACCTCCTGAATTATGTAACTCTATATTTATTGCAATCCCAAAGAAATCAGGAACCTTGGAATGTGATCAACATAGAACAATTAGTATAATGAGTCACATCACAAAGATTTTGCTAAGAATTATCATGCAAAGAATGAGGAAGAAGATACAACCTGAAATAGGGGAAGAACAATGCGGGTTTGTAGAAGGAAAGGGTACAGTAAATGCTGTGTATATGCTGCGAACAGTTATTGAAAGTGATATAGAAGTAAACAAGGATATACATCTTTGCTTTATTGACTATACAAAGGCTTTTGATAGCGTTAGACATGTCAGCATGGTGGATATGCTTGCAGATCTACAAATTGATGGGAAAGATATTAGACTTATAAAAAACATATATTGGAAACAACAAGCTGCAATAAGGATTGATAATGAAGTGGGACAGTATCAGCCAATTAAGAGAGGTGTTAGGCAGGGATGTGTGATGTCTCCAGATCTTTTTTCCCTGTACAGTGAAAATATTTGCAGAAATGTAGAGGATATAAATGGAATCAGCATTGGAGGACGAAACATCAATAACATTAGATATGCAGATGATACAGTATTAATTGCAGACAATGAGCAGGACCTGCAACAATTAGTAGATGCGGTTGTTGTACACAGTGAGCAACTGGGGTTAGAATTAAATTGTAAAAAGACTCAGGTTATGGTCGTCAGTAGGAAGGAAGAAGTGCCACAATGTAATATACAAGTAAATGGAAATATTCTTCAACAAGTGAATCGGTACAATTATCTTGGAACAGTTATAACATCTGATGGGAGATGCCTTGAAGAGATTAGAACAAGAATCGCCATGGCGAAAGTAGCCTTTAGCAAGATGAAAAACATTCTGACCAATAAGAAGATGTCAATTGAAACGAGAAAAAGAGTGTTGACGGGATACATAGAGCCTGTTCTTTTGTATGGATGTGAAACTTGGACAATGAGCAGTCAAGCTGAAAAGCATCTGATGGCTGCAGAAATGTGGTTTTTGAGGAAAATGCAAAGAATACCATGGACAGACAGAAAAACCAATGACCAAGTACTACAGGAGACAAATGAACATCGTAAACTGATTAGAGAAATTAGACGTAGACAGTCAAAATTTTTTGGACATGTTATGAGAAGAAATGGATTGAACTTAGTGACAACTGGCAAGATCGAGGGGAACAGACCAAGAGGAAGACCGAGAGGAAAATACCTGGATGGCTTGGCCACATGGCATGGACGAGACAGGAACACTGAGCTGATCCACGACACTGGTGATCGAGTGAAATGGCGAGTCATGACCGCCCACGCTTTCCGGCATGGCACATGATTGATTGACACAGCTTCAGACGTGGATATTTGGTACATAAGTACATGACCCTTGGAGGTCTCGGGTAGTCAGGCATTGGTAGTACCTTAGGTAAGGATAGCTGTCACGCCCTTTTCAGGGCCCATCTCCACTGGTCCAAGCTTGACATCCAGCTCACTCATGTGGCTCCTAGTTGTTGTCAGCAGACGATAGCGGCCACCACTCCCTCCCCCCGGGCAACAACTGTGACAGGCTAAACAGGCGCGGGTAACCAATTTGGCATTAATCCAATCGGTGAACTAGGGTATTCAACACAATGTTTTCCCGTAGTGAATTTGAATAACGAAGACACAAACAAATGAAATTCCTATTCTAGCGGACATCTTCATGGCACATGTAGAAGAAAAGATATCCTCAAATATTAACAACTTGGCCTTCTACCGTCGTTATGTGGACGATATACTAATTATCACCACAGACGAGCTACAAGCAACATCGTTCCAGGCCACAATGAACGTGGCACATACAAACATCTCTCTATCTATGGAACACGAACACAACGAAGCGTTGCCGTTCCTAGATATTCTTATGAGACGTAGAGCAGACGGCACAATTCAAAGATCGGTGTACCGCAAAGGAACATGGACTGGCCAATACCTAAATATTCACAGCTTCACACCTGTCCAGTACAAACATGGCTTAGTACGGACCCTGTTTGACCGTGCTAGAAAGCTATTCACCCAGGACACACTGACAGAGGAATTTGAAACTATAAAGAATGTCTTATACCTGAATGGGTACTCCACAGGATTTATAAAGCGTCACTGCCAACAGCCTAAACCAAAACCAGACGTAACTACAGTCCCTAAACTCAAGGTATTCATCCAGTTAACCTTTCGAGGGGATGACGTAATGCAACGTCTACAAGACCGGCTTACTACAGCAGTGTCATGTAGCACTTCAGAATGAGACACATAATTTAAAGTGAAAGGAACCCGAAGGGTTAATCTCAAAGCAGCAGACGGCAAAAGTTGCTAAGTGACGTAACTGTGTGAAAAACGTCACGGTGTAATACGTCACGAACCAGCAGTTAGGTCTAGGGGATGATAGAAACAAGGCGGCATAAAATTGACAGCGGTGAAGTAATATAGTAAATTCCTTCAGAAGAGGTAAATTGAAGAAGTAAGCAACCATTCGTGTAAGATGCATAACGAAGGCACACTCTGGAGTCAGGACGGAAGGTCGGCCATGGATATTTAGACCAAATTTAAGAGAATGGCTCAGCGCTAGCAAGTTGTCAACAGACATGGGTTATTTGTAAGTAGCTCTAGTTATGATGATCGGTAGGGATGCAATATAAGTAACGACAGGCGGCTGGAACATTATCTTGACATTATGATGATTAAATGTATATATATTTGGACACGCCAGTAAATAATGATATTATGCGTCTGCTTATTAATATGGCGCCGACCCTCCCATCAATATGGGAACGGTGACCTTGTTTTCCTGACGTGACAATCTATACAAATAAAAGTTCAATGACAAGAAATGCCTGCCTTCCTCAAGTCATTTAATGTTTATTCAATTTGCTCCTGTTACACTGCCGGACTGTTTGATGGACAGCGAGCTGGGAAAAAGGGGAAACAGTGACCTGGAAGATATGGGAGGCTCTTGGAACAGGAGCTCCGGACTATGAAGTGACTTTGGAGAAGCCATCATCAACACTATTGTTTGTTAGTAAATAATGGACATGCCGACTATATCAAGTAACTATTAGAATATCACCCCAGACCGTGACCACGTAATGTAGTGTGCAAGTCAGTGTTAAGTGTCAGTTTCATTATTAGTACACAATTCCAGACAGTCATCTGTAATATGTCAATAATATTGGATTATATAGAACTATTTATATCGGTCACGAACGAAAATGCTCAAGATAGAAAATTAAAAGACCAAATACACTGTAGTATTCAGAAGGAAAACGGAGTGACCATGACAGCGGAGACGGCCATTTGGAGGCACCCATTATAGTGAAACGGACCTAACATCACTCAAAATTTTATATTATAGACAGTCATTATCAAAGCAGCGACGACGTCACAGATTGTTGTCATCAAAGAAATTTATATTCAAGAAGTAGTATATGTGTGCAACTAGATGCGGATTTCTGAGACACCAATTGTTCTTTGAAGAAAATTACCAAAATTTATTATGACACACACCGTCATAATCAGCGTTTTCTGAAGTCAGGAGAGAACACCGGATCATCATTCTACACCGGACCTGAAGATCGGGCAAGTCAAATTGTTTGTGGGTATTTATGTGCGTTTTGTTCGGTGGTTTAGAAGTAGTTTATTCGGAACTTCTCTCCATGGCTTGTTTGTCTGCTTTGTATGTGTGCTGGCGGGTGGAAGGGCTACGTTTGTGCCAGATAAATAATTTTTCCTGCACAAAGGTACGTTCGGTGCTAACAGCGGCCAGATTGTTACTAATATATTATTGTAGTGACCTCACCGCTGTCTAGAACCTGTGTCGTTTTGTAATAGTCTTTATCTATTATTACTATATGTCATCAGTGTTTCTTTTCATGTAAATAAATATGTTCGTCTGCGTTGAATTTAGTTTGTATCTCTGGTAGGAGTTTTCGTGTGTCAAGTGGTGTAATTTTTTTTCTACATATGGCAACAACACATTGTCGCGGACAGAACATTATTTTAATAAGGCGGAGTATTATCTTCATCTTCGGACGTAGTAAATCATCGGTCTGGAACACCGCCTCATAACATTGGTAAATCATATTGTCATTCTACTCAGTCAGTCTACACACCATTAACGCTCTAAAGTTTAAACATCCATCTATCATCACAGACATATATATTGCTTTGCAGCAGTTAATTTTCCAGCATATTATTTCACCATGGCGTCGTTACAAGATTTTCTGGCTATGGTAGAAAGGTGCGGCTTGTCTGGCCAGGACCTTATGACATGGACCAATCAAGAATTAAAAGGTTTCCAGGCACAGCAACAAGAAGAAAGAGCAGCGGCTAAAGAGGCTAGAGAATTACAAGCAACTTTTGACAAAGAAGCTAGAGAATTACAAGCAGCTCGTGAAAAAGAAGCTAGAGAATTACAGGCAGCTCGTGAAAAATAAGCTACAGAATTACAAGCAGCTTTAGAAAAAGAGAAACTAGCAATAGAAAAAGAAATCAAAGAAAGAGAACTTGCGATAGAAATGGAAAAACTTACAGCAGAAAGGGAGAGGCTTGCATTTGAGAAAGATAAACTGGCGGCCGAGTTAGTAATGAAGGACAAAGAGATAGAAGGGAACTTAAAAGTAAAGACTCTTGAGAAGGACAAGGAAGCCGAAATAGCTCAAGCAAAGTTACAAGCGAAATCGGTAGACTCCATTAAACGGTACCAGGGTCTTATCAGAAATTTTACACAAGGTGATTATATTTCAGCATGGATATCTAATTTTGAAGTGCTAATGAAATATTGCAAGGTACCAATTGAAGAGGGGCCAATACTCTTTCATAGTCATTTGGCTCTTGAAACTTTGAAGGTCGTAGAGGTCATTCCGGAATGCATGCTAACCAACTACACCTATATTAGAGACAGAGTCTTGTCACACTTTTCTTAAGAGCAAGCTGGCTTATGAACGAAATTTAAAACTCTGGCACCAAAGGCAAACCAGACGTTATTGGACTATGTATCAGAAACAACTTCTCTCTTTGACAAGTGGCTCCAGTCAGCCGATGTCGGTGCTGAATTTAATAAACTCCGTGATATCATGCTGAGAGACAAGTTACTTTCTTCAGTCCCGGAAACAATGTCTACATTTCTTGTGGAAAACAAGTGCTCGTCAGTCCCAGAAATGGAAGCCAAAGGTGAGGCATATTATAATGCACACATGGAGATTTTTGCTGAAAGAGCTCAACCTGAGTTAGTGATAGGTGGTAGTGCGAGAATGCCCAATCAAAGATATCACAGTAGACCTAACAGATTCTCACAATATGGTCAGCAGTACAGAGGTAGAGGACCATACCACACGAGAGGCAACCCACACAGAGAACCAGATGGACCTAGAAAAGGTTACCTAATGCAATGCCCACATTATAGATTGCACCACGGTTCTCTGGAAATGTGTGATAAGAATCACAATTAGGACACATATCTCAAGAACTTAACATCAAAGAAGGTCAGTAAGTATACTTCCTACAGGAATAGTGTTAAATGTTTCAACTGTAATTCTTACGGGCATGTTTCTAAAGATTGTAAAATGAGAAAAACATGGAAAAAAGCCAACACATCATACATATTTACCAGTAGTGAAACAGATGAATTTGAAGACACTAACGCAGCCATATTAGAGACATTCCCCAAGGACAGACCGTGTGACATTTGCAAACAATTCCATGAAGACGGTAACCTGGCATGTTGCCATAATATACCAATACAGGAAGGCAACGCAGTTAATATCCAGAGTGATACACTGAAAGTTCATCAAGCATGGGTTAATGGATCGGCAACAAGTTGTGTCAGGGACACGGGTGCATCCATTATAGGGGTAGACCAAAAGCTAGTAAAGACGAATGACTATACAGGCAAGAGTGTCACGTGCAGAACTTTTGGCGGGATCCTTGAGAGGTACAAGATTGCATGGGTCACAATAATATCGCCATACTTTGAAGGTAGAGTACGAGCAGCAGTTTTACCTAACCCATGTGCTGGTCTGATGATTGGAAACATTCTAATTGTGAGAGATTGTACCCATAAAGAAGCAATCGAATGGGAAATTAAAAATATACCAGCACTCGTGAGCACACTCACGAGAGCCCAGGTTCCAAATACAAAAGAAGAAGAAAAATAGGCACACCACGTCACAACATACGGACAATACACATGTCCCATTGTTACTGACGAAAGACTTAGCCACAGAACAAAAACAAGACTCCCACACTACAGATATGTTTCAAAAACATACACAAACCAGCCAAACAAGGGAAATATGTTAAATGCGAATTTATGTTAGATAATAACATACTTACCAGACTAATACAGAAAGGGGCCTACAATACTCTTTCATTCAGTGCTGGCGAGTTAATATCGCAGCGAGGCGCTTAAACTCGCACACGACTCCCCATTTGCAGGTCACATGGGGATAGCCAGAACTACACAATGAATTTGGCACAATTCTACTGGCCTGGCTATCCGAAGGATATTGGTTGACATGTCCGATCGTGCGAGCTATGCCAAAGGACTACACCGAAAGGTAAACATCCTAAGGCGCCATTTCAACAAACTGATCTGGCATCTCGACTGCTCCAGAAAATAGCGGTCGACATCGAAGGACCCCTTAATACAACAACAGATCAAGGCAACAGATTTATCCTAACAATGATATATCTGTGCACTAGATGGCCAGAAACAATTCCGTTATGATCCACCACGTCATAGACTCATTTCTTTTGATTTTCAGCAGGATAGGTTTTCCATTGTGTATACTATCTGACAGGGATAGCCAATTTATTTCTGAAGCTATTCAAAGCACCATGAAGATACTGGGCATACATCAGGTGTTCCGTTCGCCGTACCACCCAATGACCAACGGAGTAAATGAAAATTTCAACGGAGTCCTGAAACAAACATTGGCAAAGGTCGCGGCGGAACGGCCCAAAGATTTGGCAAGCATAGGTTACTCCCCGTTTGAACTTGTGTACGAAGCAAATCCACGAGGCCCGTTGACATTGTACAATGATTTGCTCACAAATAAAGTGCATGACCACCCGAAACGGGAGGCGTACGAGATGGTTACCCATCTAAGGGAGAAAATCATTACAGCATGCCAATTTGCGAAAGCGGCACTTCAGAAAGCAGGGAAAAAATACAGGCAGTATGACAATAGAAATGCCAAGACAATCGTCTTGAAAGAAGAAGACGAAGTATTGCTTCTATTACCCGACCCTAGAGATTGTCTCGTCATATCATGGCAGGGTCCATTCAATGTTGTCAAGAAAATTAGTGATGTTGATTATCTAATAAATGTCAAAGGTAAAAACACAATGTTTCACATAAACATGCTGAAACCATACATGGATCGCAATACAGACAAAATACACACAAGCCAACAATTACCACACAGAATAGCAGCAGCAAGCTGGGTCATTAACGAACAACAGGATGACGCAGTAACACAACAAATACCGACACCAACAATTAACGGCACTAATAATGGGAAGGTTGTTCAAGTTAACAGAAATGTATCGCCTCAAGATACAAACAAGTTAACAACTGCAATACAACAATTTGGTGATATTTTCTCGGATAAACCGGGACAAACAACATTAATACAACATAAGATCACTTTACTATCAAACATACCAGTCAAAGTAAAGCCTTATCCAATTCCAGTACATTACTTAGAAAGAGGAACAGCTGAAATATCTGAGCTGGATCAGTATGGTATAATTAGAAAGTCCACATCAAATTATTGTTCACCGTTAGTTATTGTAAAGAAAGACAATTTGTTACGGATTTGTGTTTATTATAGAAAAGTTAACGCATTAACGTTATTAGATGCTTAACCCATGCCTAATGTCGACGATTTAATCGATGGCATAGCTAAATCCAAATATTTTTTTTTCAAAAATAAACCTGACTAAGGGATAGTCGTAAATCCCTATGGATAAAGAATCCATGCACATCACTGCCTTCGCCATTCCTTTAGATCTTTATGAGTGGGCAGACATGCCTGTCTGACTGCAGAACGAACCGGGCATCTTCATGCTAATGATGGGCAGTTTACTGCAGAGTATTACCAATGTAGCAACTTACATGGGTGATATAAGCATCCACACTACGACTATCGATACCCACACTGAGATACTGAAACAGGTAATCCAAAGAATACAACAACATGGACTCAAAGCTAAACCTAGCATGAGATATGACACAGTAATTCTAAACTGCTACATGTCATGGTAGAAAACCGATCAGACTATTAAAAATGGTTACACCATTTCTCAGAGAGGGGGGCATACTGCCATGTAGCACTTCAGAATGAGACACATAATTTAAAGTGAAAGGAACCCGAAGGGTTAATCTCGAAGCAGCAGACGGCAAAAGTTGCTAAGTGACGTCACAGTGTTAAAAACGTAACGGCGTAATACGTCACGAACCGGCAGTAAGGTCTAGGGGATGATAGAAACAAGGCGGCATAAAATTGACAGCGGTGAAGTAATTTAGTAAATTCCTTCAGAAGAGGTAAACTGAAGAAGTAAGCAACCATTCGTGTAAGATGCATAACGAAGGCACACTCTGGAGTCAGGACGGAAGGTCGGCCATGGATATTTAGACCAAAATTCAAGAGAATGGCTCAGCGCTAGCAAGTTGTCAATAGACATGGGTTATTCGTAAGTAGCTCTAGTTATGATGATCCGCAGGGATGCAATATAAGTAACAACAGGCGGCTGGAACATTATCTTGACATTATGATGATTAAATTTATATATATATATATATATATATATATATATATATATATATATATATATATATATATATATATATATATATATATATATATATATATATATATATATATATATATATATATATTTGGACACACCAGTAAATAATGATATTATGCGTCTGCTTATTAATATGGCACCGGCCCTCCCATCAACATGGGAATGGTGACCTTGTTTACCTGACGTGACAATCTATACAAATAAATGTTGAATGATAAGAAAAGTCTGCCTTCCTCAAATCATTTAATGTTTATTCAATTTGCTCCTGTTACACTGCCGGACTGTTTGATGGACAGCGAGCTGGGAAAAAGAGGAAACAGTGACCTGGCAAGCAGTAGGCCGAACATTATGTGTTGCAACTCCAGTAATTAGATATAAAACCATACCGATTCCCACACCAGCAGTCAAAGAGCCTATTCCTCTCTACGCCACAAACAATTGTATTTACCAATTCACATGTAGATGCCACGCCTTCTACATCGGTAGAACAGAGAGACAGCTGAATAAATGAGTGTCAGAACACATACCTCAATGGGTCAGCAAGATACGACACACAGGCGATGCTAGCCTAGTGGGGCCGACACACCAGAAGGTGCCCGCGTCTTCAATTGGTAGGCACATTATCGAAAGTGGCCATTTGGATGACAGAGACACTGCCTTTCGCGTGTTGTTTAACACACAAAATACTCGCTTGTTAAAGTCATCAGAGGCAATTATGATCAATCAACGCAAGCCAGAATTGTGCAAACAGAAAGAAATGTTAGTCAGCTTAAAATTACCGTGGTAGACAATTGACCTTACTGTGCGAATATGTGTATATTTAAACTTGAAGGATTCATCTAGTTCATTTACTTTACGTTGTGTGATTTCTGCAGTATGTACCTGACGAGATGCAGTGAAATATGCCAGGCAATAAATCGTGCGAACTAGGGTATGCCTACCCAGCATTTGAAGACAGGTTTCGGTAGACTGCACTGAAGAAATCATTGATGATTCAACGGGCAAGACGGCGTTTACCTGCAAAGGGTTGTGGAACGTGATGAGCACGGCAAGGCACGTAGAGCGCCCTGGTCATCCACTGCACATGTATTCGTCCCCCGTCGGCATGACCAGTCTTGATACAGGATTCAGATGGACTCAGGCGAGAGAGTGTGGTCGACGAATTGTACAACTCTTCCTAACTTTAATCTAATTCATCGAGCAAGTCATTCTTCATCCAACTTCATATAAAACCTTCAAGCCCTATGGCGATGGGCAGTAGGCATTGGTATGCCGGCAGTTGTAGTCGCTGACCTGCACACAGGCGGCTCAGGCTATATGGTCGTCTTCTACTGACCGGAGCAGCAGTGTGATTCGGCAGCCCCCTGAGCGACTGAACAGGCCTCCATATCACGAGAAAGGAGATATAAAATGTGCCATAAACATTGTATGCTCCATCATTACCTAACCAGTAGCCGCTGTTGGTGTGTACGCTATACTGCTGTCGACATACAAAGTAAAAGCAAATGTTAACAAACCACATTCCCTTAATCATCGGAACTTGAAATGTACGAACCCTACTTGATAAAGACGGCGCGACGGACCCAGAGAGACGAACATAATTGAATGGGAGAGAGTTGGGCAACTGTAACATCGACATTGCAGGTCTGAGCGAGATACGACTTGCAGAAACAGGCCAAATCTGTGAAGTAGGTGTCGGCTACACATTCTTCTGAAGTGGAAGGAAAAGTGAGGAAAGACGCCGTCCGTTGTGGGATTTGCCATTAAATCGGCCCTGATTGGCAGTCTTCGTCGGGAGTCTTCGTTGAGTCTTGTATCGGGAGTCTCCGTGGTGAAGTGGTCAAGCCTTTTGACTCGGGCTCCAAAGGTTGTGGGTTCGATTCCGGGCCGCGTCTTTCGGTTCATGAGTGAAATTTTTCGGAGACTCCTGGGGGTTGTCGCTAGAGCTACGGAGTTCGTGATTTGTGCAACGCTTTCTTCGCCGCGGAAAGAGACCGAGCCATATGGGATAAAACCCGGTACAATGAAGTCGACCCTGTCGACTTTTAAGCGACTTTTTTTTGGATTGGCAAACTAACTAGATTTCCGAAGGCTATAAACGACAGGATTATGACCATTAAGTTACCACTGCTGAACGGAAGGAAGCGTGCAACCATCGTGAGTGTCTACGCACCAATTACGACCAATGAAGATGACGTCAAGAACAAGATCTATGAGGACCTGCACTATGTATTAAAATCTGTTATCAAATGAGACACACGTATACTCCTCGGGGACTTCAGAGTAGACACGGACACCACCTCTTGGAGTGGCATTATTGGAAAACATGGAGTTGGAAATTGTAACAACAATTGACTCCTCCTCCTTCAGACCTGTGCCGAACATGATCTCCTGATTACGAACACAATTTTCAGTCTTCCAATGAGAAATAGGACATGTGGATGCACCCTTGCTCGAAACATTGGCCCCTCATTGACTATGTCATCGTCAGGAGGAATGACAGACAAGGTTATGGTGACAAAATCCATGTTTGGTGCCGAATGTTGGACAGACCGTCGTCAATAACATCCTGATAGTAGTGCAGCAGAAACTTCAGCACATGCGGGATTCCTGGCTGAGCAACAAAGCTGGTGAGATTCAAGGCTTTGCAGGCAGCCATGATATGAAAAACTTCTACGACTCATTGAAAGCGGTCTTTGGTCCTACATTACCAGGTATAATTCCCCTCTAAAGAGGAATTATCCTTCAACACTGGGCAGAGCATGTTAGCAAAATCTTAAATGCAACCACCTCCATCGATGACGAAACCATAAACTGCCTTCCTCAAGTCCCCATTAATGATACTCTTGATGACCTGCCAACCATAGTGGAAATAAACAAAGATATTCAGCAACTTTCCAATGGTCCTGACTCCATCCCGGCAGAGATATAAAGACAAGTGGATCGGTTCTAATAGAGCAGCTTCACCAAGTCTTTACAAACATATGGGTGAACGGGACCATGCCACAAGATTTCAAGAATTCGCCAATTGTCAACCTTTACAAACGTAAAGGAAATTGACAATCCTGTGACAACCCCGAGGCAACTTCTTGCTCTCAAATGCAGAGAAGATGCCCGCCAGAATTCTTCTCAATTGCCTCACAACCCATCTCGACCAAGGTCTTCTCGTGAACTTAATGATCAATAACCCAATTTATGATTATTAAATTATGAAGAGGAGGTCATTTCCTCTCTTTAGTGTTTTTTTCTTGTCGTTGTTAAGTTGTTTAATTAAATACACCTTAGATATCAATTAATTAGTTGAGAGAGGAGAGGCAAGGAACCACCAAAAGGATATTGTTATTCAGGGAACGTTTTCCTTGTTTTACGTAAGGAATTCCTTGGTTCTCCGAGACTCTAGTTATGGACTCAAGCATTTGAGCCATTGAAAGTTAAGATAATTAGAACGGACAGGAACACATTGGGTAAGAGGAACTTTAGTATCCTCTATCTCTTTGGGGTTGTCCCAACGTTATCCGACAACCAGAAGGACGCAGTCTGCAGAGTTTGGACTGTACCGTATAGTTATTGCATTTTTATAAATGCAGACCAATTTACCGTATAGTTATTGCATTTTTATAAATGCAGACCCATTTACCGTATAGTTATTCCATTCATGTAAAAGCAGTCCCATTTACCGTAGAGTTATTGCAGCTAATTGAAGACCGTTAATGACAAAAATGTTGCATTTATGTATTGCGTATATTGTATCGTATATATTATATTGTGTATATTGTATTGTATATATTATATTGCGTATATTGTATTGGACTAACAATAAACGTTTGCGTAAATATACCGCTGGCTCTGGGCGAAGGAGTTACGGACGCAATTTGAAATCCCGCATACCACGTTTGAAACCTGATTTGGCCACCGTGTGTGTCTTTTCGTGAAATGGTATTAGTGCCAGTCGATCAGAAATCAATGGCAATGTACTGAAGATAAACGTGGCAAGAAAATAACAAGCAGCACAAAAATACTGGGGTTGACTATAAAGGATAAACAACTAACTTTTAAATATACAGAGGCTTTAGCAATTAGGCGATTCTAACCAATTTTATGCACACAAAAATATTTTGTTTTAAATTTGCGATTACCATGGGGATAACAAACGCCCCGCATTATAACAGTATTAGTGTCTGTGTGTTTTAAGTATTCCTGCCAAAGTATAATTCATGTATTCACTCCATATGATATATAACTCTGCATTATGCACCTGCAGAGATGCAGTGAAATATGCCTGGCAATAAATCGTGCAACATTTTGTTTGTGACATTTTTGTTTTAAATTGATGTAGCCTCCTATTTGGTTGAGTTCAGTTAAGAACCGATATCACAGTATTCGAGACATTGCCATGCGTGCTCCGTCTTAATCTACAACAGCCAGCGAAGAGTACCAATACTAATGGCACCAGTTGCAGTTTTATTAGGTATCCGTCAGGCCTTTCCCCAGAGTCCTGAGTGTCGACCTGTTCCTCGGGTCACTCCAAGCAGCGTCATTCTCTCCAAGCCGTGATGATCTACCTGTTCCTCGGGTCACTCCAAGCAGCGTCATTCTCTCCAAGCCGTGATGATCTACCTGTTCCTCGGGTCACTCCAAGCAGCGTCATTCTCTCCAAGCCGTGATAATCTACCTGTTCTTATGCACGTTACACAAGATCATAAAGAAGCCCGACCACGTTTGCCTTAACATGGACCAATACCCCACCAATTGGAACAGACCCAGCCAATATTTCCGTCTGCTTGGTGTGTGGTTTCAGGACAGGAGCCTATCTGACCACACGTCGCCCTGTCGTACATTGTGCCACCGTACATAGATAGTGATATTTGCCACCACAGTTGTGGAAACACACTTACTGTTAGGCTAAACAAGATATGAAAATAAGAATTCAAGAGGTTAGAGAAGCTTTCATAGCACCTGGAAATTTGCTGAAGTGAAAGGAAGTTGAACTTAACACAAAACTTTCAATATTCAGTTATAACGTTAAATCAATGCATCAGAAACATCGGGAACAACTAAAACAATTATTAGAAATATTTATTACATGGTGCTTATGCAAGAAAAAAAAAAAAACGAAAGAATAAAGTGATACGACAGAATTATTATTAAGGAGCTCATTGAAAGAACTAGAGAAATATCAATGAAACAGAAGATAAAGACAAGACACTGGCGCAGGACAAGACATGCATTGAGAAAACCTGAGATTAGTCTAACTAGACAGATCTTTGTATGGAATCCGTGGGGTAAAAGAAACAGAGGAAGACATAAAAAACACACGGAGAAGACAAGTAGAGACAGAAATGTACAATATGAAGAGGACACGGGCGGAGCTGAATGGGATAGGGTAGTATATAAGGACTTGGAGTGAGCTGGTTGAGGATAGTTGGGTGAAAGAAGAACGAATGAACGAAATGTTATTTTCATAGTGTCACAAATTGGGCACGCAGGCCCGTCTTACATTCGGCCCTTCCAATCATTCATCTTTCGTACATCAATTAACTATAGTGCATGGTACAAGAAGATGTATTAGGCTGGCTTGTAAAGCTTGGTTTAGAATGCGGTTGTGGTGATGGGGTACGTCCTCTAAAGGATATGCAACTAAGTAACCTTCAAAGTTGGCTGTGTCACACAACTTCTGTGTGTATATCTGTCGGCATTAACCCGAGCGTAGTCCATACACGTGTTAGTACTACTAATTGTAGTTGCTACTATTAGTAAGCGCTGGACTGATTTTGCATGCGAGTTAGCTTTTCCTATTACCAGGGTCCCTCGCCATCAGGCGAATCCACTCCGACTTCTGAAGTACTTGTAATTTTCGTTCCCAAGTCAAGGACGAGAAGTCAACATTTTCTCCAACTGACCGGTGTAGTGGAATGAATCCATGGCCGCTGACGTCACCAGAAAAAGTTTAAGCGCACAACCTCTCGGCCACGCCGATTTCTATGACACCTGTGATATTTATAAACGACTGCACAAGTCTGCTTTTGTAGCTGGAGTAAGTCTAAAGCATGCCTGATAGCTTGTGTTACACATAAATTAAAATCAATGTTTTCTGTGAATTTGAATAATAAACACACATACAACATGTTGCATAATTTATTGCCTGGCTTATTTCGCGTTATTTTGCTTATCATACAAAATGCAAACTACAGCCAAATATAACTGCATATATAAATGTGAAATTTAATCGTCAGTCCATTTAAATGGTCAGAAGACAACGGCAGTTAGAAAATATAACAACATTACACATTCGTAAATGAAAAGGGAAACAAACACTGGGAAATTCTGTCAACCCGGCTAAACCTAAAGAGTGGAAGGAACCTACACCTGCCACAGCACGACAGTTACTGGGATATTGGCTATACACGTGGATAAAGCGTAGTTATGTAAACAATCTCTGTAAAACTACAGTGGTCACAGTGAAACATATGACAGTGCGGTTTGTGTTTTTCAGCTAAAAAATGTCAAGACGCTGCTTTATTAGATGTTGATTTAATTCTGTAGTTCACCTGTTGAGGCACAATGAAATATATCAGGCAATAAATTGTGCAATATCTTATGTTTGTCTTCATTAACAAAGAAACTTAGCAAAATTGCACATTTGATGCATGGCATTCCAGTACAGAGACAGAAACACGGAGCTGATCCACGACTCTGGTGATCGAGTGGGATGGCAGAACATGACCGCCCACGCTTACCGGCATGGCACATGATGGATGATGGATGGATGGATTCCAGTAATTACTATAATAATTTATTCAATTAAAAATAATAAAGAAATACATTACTTGCCTTGAGCAAATAAAATAAACTTCAAGTGAGATTGAAGCTCTACAACTCCAGAGAGTATGTATTCTGAATACAACGTGTAGTCTCCTATATCAGCTTGATTAAAGGGGGATATCATTACAGTGATTTCCCCTAGTCCATCTCCTTCTTTCGTGAAATTAAAATAAGCCCGGAACTTATCTGCCCTCAGCCTGTTTTGTGTCGTGTTACCTGAGATTGAAGTAAATTGATGCATTACAACAAACATCATTGCAACCTGTCACACACTTTAAGAATGTAAATTGATGCATTACATAATTGTCAGAGGGCTTGGAATTATGTCCCAAATTGTCAGATATTGAGCTTTGTCCTAGATTATATTGCGGACAAGAATCCCAACTTATATCTATTGACTAATTATATCCCGGAAGGCAACGAATATGTCAGAAGTCAATGTTTTCTTGCACTTGTGTTTAGTGCTAGGTGCAGGTTAAGATTCCTAACACTCCAGATCCTAGAGAGACAAACTCAGGACAAATGTCTCTTATAGGTTGAATAAAAACAAAGTCCCTGGATAATCAAGATTACAGCTGAAAATGATTCGTAGAAATGTAAACATAGCTGGCCTTGATATTCCCAAAGAGTGGGAAGGAGGAGGTTAGATGCCTAGATTTACTTCTATCACTTAACTACTGGCAGGCAGGTTTTCTCCCTGGCAATCTTCCTCCCTGGTTAATATAGTTTCCCCACCAAGCTTTGACTGTAACGGGACAGTTACACATACACATTACGTACACTTGGAAAATATTAACATTGAACTATGAGTGAAAACAAACTACTACTGGGTTTATTATCAATCAAGATATATCATTCAAATCCTGATGGTTGCGGTATGATGTTGGTGAATTCGTGATTTTCATGAAGTAAGGCATTCACATATATGTAGTGATATAAAATATGTACATAACGTCTAAGGTCACTTGTGGGATGACTGGGGTTTAAGGAATCAGAATGAGATTTCGCCCTGGGTCAGCTGAGACAGTACTACTTTTCTCCACCAGATGTCTCCTCGATGTCACTGTATAGGATAGTGTAACCTGGTGCTCTGTTTTTGAGAATGGAATAATCGATCAAGAATGTATAGTGTCTAATCTCCACACATAAAATCCTACACACACACACACACACACACACACACACACACACACACACACACACACACACACACACACACACACACACACACACACACACACACACACACACACACACGCACACGCGAACACACACACATATTGCTAAAGTTTAGCAGTGTCTCATCCATATTTACCGCTTGTACTCTCTCTCTCTCTCTCTCTCTCTCTCTCTCTCTCTCTCTCTCTCTCTCTCTCTCTCTCTCTCTCTCTCTCTCTCTCTCTCTCCTCTTCTTCCTCACTCTGTCGAGTCGGAAGGACTTTTCCGTAGTTTAACAGATTCTTTAGTTGCAATTGCTGTCTTCACCTATTCAGTCACACCATGAAGAATGGAATGTCCTACGTCCACGTCACTCATTCAAACACAAGGTTTATCTGCGCCAGTTTCACGCGAGTTACGATGGACACAACGTTCATCACGCACATGTAATGGCTACGCACACCATATACCCGTGATATAGTTTGGTAATGTATACACCACATCTTTGCTTCAAACACAACCGCAATAAAATCGCATAATATTCACCATAGGGTAACGTATTACATCTGAAGTACACTACAACAATCATCATCATCATCATCATCTTCCACTTCTGCCGTCAAGCGTCGTGAGGAGGAATAATTTGCGTTCCAGCGCCCGGTGGACGGCACTGGATAGTGTCATTCCGTGTGGTTGTACAATGTCTCTGATGTCGTCAATCCATTTTCTTCTTGGACGTCCTCGTGGTCTCGTCGCAGATGATCTTTGGTGTAAGGCCAGTGATGGTAGTTGCTGATGTTGCATTCTAACGACATGGCCAAACCACTTGATCTTCTGTGTTTCAATAAATGTGGCACAAGGTGTTGATCCCACAGTCTGTCTGATATTAGCATTTCTTACTCTGATTTCTTACTACAACAATAATCAAATATAAAAAACAAACATGATTTAAAATATGCATAGAATGATATTCCTACTTGTGTGTAGTAACAATGAAAGAAATATAGTGATACAACTATATACATTAAAATGAGAAAATTATAGTTCTCATTGAAGTGACATACATCGGGCAGACGCAATGAAAGTTCGCCAAATGTATAGACCGTTCTTAGCCACTTGTGTGGTAAGAATAAAATAAATATAGAAATACCTATATACAGCAACATGAGACAATGATAGTTCTCATTAAAGTGGCGTGAAGGTCCACAGATGTAGAGAATCGTTTCTTAGGTACTGGGAAATAACATTCATAGGAAATTCTAAACAGCCTATGAATCAAGACATAAATAAATGATATTTAGATATTCATTCATTCTTCATGTGCCATACCGATTGGCGTTGGCGATCATGATTCACCATCTAACTCGATCACCAGAGTCGTGGATCAGCTCAGTGTTCTTGTCTCGATCATATCACATGGTCAAGCCATCCAGGTATTTACTTCTCTGCATTCCTCCTGTTCTCTTCCCTTCGATCTTGCCAGTTGTGGTCAAGTTCTCCAATTTATTTCTTCTCATAACATGTCCAAACAAATGTTAACTGTCTACGTCTAATTTCTCTAATCAGTGTAAGATTGTCATTTGCTTCTTGTAGGACGTGGTCATTTGTTTTTCTGTATGTCCATTGCATTATTTTTATTTTGATCAGAAACCACATTTCCATAGCCATCAGATATTTTTCAGCTTGTCTGCTCATTGTTCACACTTCACATCCATGCAAAAGTATAGGATATATTTAGCACCTCAAGACTCTTTTTCTCGTTGCAATTGACATCTTTTTATTAATCAGCGTATTTTTCATCTTCCAAAAGATTACCTTCGCCATGAAGATTTTTGTTATAATCTCTCTTTAAAGAATCTCTCATCAGATGTTATGAGTGTTCCAAGATAATTGTACTGATGCACTTGTTTAAGAATATTTCCATTTACTTGTATATTAAATTTTAGTACCTCCTTCTTCCTAGTGACGACCATAATCTGTATCTTCTTAAAATTTAATTCTAAACCTAGTTGTTCACTGTTTGCAACAACCACATTGTCGGATGTATGGATTGATGGCTCAACCCCAAAGAGAGAAAGGATACGATGTTCCTCTTTCTCAATGTGATCCTGCCCGTTTAATTATGTTAACTTTTAATGGCTCAGTTGCTTAAGTCCATAAACAGAGTCTCAGAAAGCCAAGGAAAACTTCTGGGAAAATATTTAAAAGTTTTTCCCCTTATTACCCCAAAATTTCCTTTTGGTGGTTCCTTGCCTCTCCTCTCTCCGATAACCTAATTTTACCTGGGTTGTCTTGATTAAACTAATTGACTATGACAAGTACAAAATACACCCACTAGAGGAAATGACCTTCTTTTCCCCATCATTTATTAACTATACAGTTATTAATGAACAGTAATGTTTTTGAAGGCCGGTCTCTCTGGCTGTGGGGTTATAACACTTTCTCTCTGTAATCCCGTTTATCACGCAGAGTCTCGTAGCGGAGCGAGAGCTGAGGCAGTTCGACCCCCGCTCGTGACTTGCGGGATACTGAGCCGGCCGCTCAGAAAGCAATGGCAAACTACTGAGCGTAATCTTGCCAAGAGATCAACATACAGCTGAAAGATGCTGGTGTTGACAGCTAAGTCCTGTAAAAGGATATGCTTAAAAAAATGTTTTTGAAACAATCAATTCAATTTACATCACATACATTCATGAAAAATCAGAAGTTCATTTACATCAAGACATTTCCACTTATAGTTTCCTCAGTGTCTCCCCTCCCCACATGGCATTAATACTACAGGTAATTTATTAGGTAATTTTCCTGCAGATCCTCTGTGGTAGTAAATCTGAAACAGAAAAATTCCTTCCTTGTAGTGACTTGTGAGATAGGGATTCCTGCTCCAAGCAGTCACTGTGAAATATTAAGCATCAGTGTTTTGTTCTTTCCAGGATTCAGCAGAATATTAGTTCTATCTATCCCCTTTCAGGTTCAAGAAAATAACACCTATGTTACCTGTCCTTCATGGATCGAGGAAAATCTAGCAAGTGAATAGCTTTCTGCACTACTCTATCAAGGGCATCACTCAACCAGGTGCTCACTCAACAAGGAGCTACATTCACAAAGTGCTACATTCACAAAGTGCTGCATTCAACCTAGTCAGGTCTGGTTCTAGCTGGATCTAGACATTCCATGAAATTTCAGCAATCAACATACATCTAATCACATCCTCAATATGACATTAGGAATGAAATGCTGTAAACTCCTAAGAACGCAACAAGTGAAATCAATAAAATGAATCTTGTTCCTAGAGACAAATAAACACAGGAGAAAGATAGTCTTGGTGTTCTCAGATAGTTATCACCAACATAATTGTTTGCTCTCCATCCAATCTACCACTATCAGGTGTTCAATGTTTAAACTAGCAGATGTGCAGTTTTATTTTCACCTATGCCAGTCCTCAGGACTCCAAGTTAAGTAATACCTTGATTGATTTAGAATTTGACCATTATGTTGACCGTCCTCATCTGTACCGAGTTATTTTCTCCACATCTTCTTCCACTAAAGTCTCATACATTAAGGGTTTTAAAAATCATTCCCCATTGCAATGAGTGTTTGCTTATATACAATATAAGTACATCATTGTATCAATTCTTGTATAGTATTCAGGTGAATTCTTATCTAATCAAAAGTTTTAAGGCGAGTATATTCCCTCATATTCACCGTATCTATAATATGCTTGTACTTCATTCATCATCATCATCATCATCATCATCATCATCATCATCATCATCATCATCATCATCATCATCATCATCATCATCATCATCATCATCATCATCATCATCATCATCATCATCATCATCATCATCATCATCATCATCATCATCATCATTATTGTTATTACAATCATCATCTCATTATCATCACACACATCAGGACACTAGCCTATATGCTGTACCATGAGTGATCTATAATTCAAAATGGGGTCTTGCTTAAGATACAAAACCAGATGCTTGTAGAATACGTTATGTGTAATATGGGTTGTGTCGTGCTTAGGGCACAAAACCAGATGATGATACCATGAATGATATTTAATATAAAGTTGTGTCATGCGTCGGAGTGCACTAAATTATTAAGTAGTGTATGGGCTATGCCGAACATATTCTCTGCTGATAGACAGAAGATTACACCTCAAAGTTGCCTTCTATCATGAGATTGATTGCTAGCTTATACTCCTTTTCAGCATGTATCTTCATCTCACTCATACTCATTCATCAGACATAATACTCATATGTGCATGGATGATCATTTCACTCTTTCCTCAGAAATCATTCTCATACTTGCATGTAACATAAGTAATTATACTTATTTTGATTTCCCAATGCTAACTTTAAATGTTAACACCATTTGCATCACAATGAAATCTTAATCATTCATCAGACACAATCATATCTGTATGGACGACAATTAAGCATATTATGTGCTTTACCCATGATAAATTCACAGAATCAACAACCATGACAGTCCAATGGAATCTTAATTATTCTCATCCTTCATCAGAAGTTATAATATTTCTTGGATGATAATTAAGCACTACTGATGTGTTTTTACAAATGATACATTTACATCTATTCAACAATAATGAAATGACATGAATCACCCCAGACATGCTCTCATCAATGACATAGATTTATGTGATCATTAGGCATACTTATGAGATTCACAAAGGATGATTCCTCATGTGTAGCATTAATGGCTTACACATGGACCCCCACATGCTCTCATAGATTTATGTGATATACTCAATCCACATTCATTCATTATGAATCCTAACCATTCTTGCATGGCGGTTGATTAAGCATTATTATGTGGCACAAATATTAATTCCTTATGTTTAACAACAATGAAAATACATTTTCTCACAACATGTGTGCTTTAACCCACCACACAAAATTATGATACCTATAGAAATGTATTTACCTTATGTGCTCATGTATTACACTAATTTCTCTCACCAGTGTTGGCACATGTAAAATAGTTTCTTTTTACTGAACTAAGTATTCTTAGTTTCCCAAATCTTAAGTTACTCACCAACTTCTAAATCATTGATTGAGTTTAACTACTTAAGAATAAAATATACAACTGGGTCTAATGATTTACACATTAAATAAATTGTTTACCTGGTAGAAAAGGAAACTCACTATGGTTTGTCCTTTTGTATAGTTTATCCATAAACTATGATGACTGAATATAATATTTAGTTTCTACTAAATTAATTTCTTAAGAATTAACCACATGGTTTATAACACGCTGACTTACCAATTCTTCTTGAGAGAAAGGCTCACAGACTAAACGAATCCAAAACATTATTGGTTTACCATCATTTTAATTAAATAGCTTCACAACACATGTCCATCACAAGATGTCAGGTCCTCGATTTGGTTGAGTTTCCAAATAAACTGGCTACTGGTTTTCTGGTCCTTCTATTCTCTCTAGACTTTAATTTTCTAACGTGTTCGTAGCGAGTTGAGAAACTACCATTTTCCGCAGGCCCAGTCGGCCTTTCTTCTGGTGGCAATGAGCTGTGGTTTGTACAATGAGGCCATGAAACCGGTTGTTGCTGTTTTTATCTCAGCTTTTTCCGTTCCAAGTTTTGGCTTTTCCGTGGACCATGAGTCTGCCCTTGTAAATTTAGGATTGTAAAAGTAGGGAACAAACAAACGCTGTTGCGAGGTACTGTTGAATGGATATTGCGGAGAATATTTACAGCAACGTTACGGCTTTCGAAAATATATCACACACATCTACTAAATGTTGCAGATCCTGTTCATTGCCTTCTACAAACCGACATCGTTCTTTTCCTATGTCAGGTGGTATTTTCTTCCAAATTCTTAGCATGAAAATACTTCTTCTTTAATTGTCCGATGTTGATCACATTCAAAGGCTCCTGATTTATTTGGGATTGCAATAAATAAAGAATTACATAATTCAGGAGGCATATCCCTAGTATCATATATTGTGTTCAGCAGTCTGGTGACTTGGTCTATTCCAAATTCTTCTAAAGCATTTATTATTTCTGATGTTATGTCCTCTAAACAGGGAACCTTGCCAGTTCTCATATGGTTAAGAGCATTCTGAACCTCCATCTTCAAAATGGATGGTCCTTCATTACTGTTACATAATCTGACCATACATGTAACATCTTTTCTTTTTCTGGTATGATTTGTCCATCCGTTGATTTAGGCAGCCTGTTGATGTACGTGTTCTTTTATTAGTAAATTCCAAATTGTTTTGTGCATTATTTGGTATGTTTTACTGTTGTGTTGTTTTTCAATTTCTATGCAATGTTTCTCCAGCCATGGTTTTTTGCCTCCTTACATAATGTTCTGACTTTTCTGTGAATGTCGTCATATTTGTCAGGATTATTTTTGTGGTGTCTTCTTGTTTCCAATAGTTGTAAAATGTCTTTAGTCATCCATTTCTTACGACCCACCTTCATTAATTTTGGAATGGTTGTTTCTGAAGCCAAACTGATTGAATTCTTTTACATCTCCAATTGATCATCCACATCTTGAAATTAACATATAGAATCGATTTTACTGATTCTTCTAAAAGGCAAATCTAATTTGAGAATTCCCAATTCCTAGTGTTTATACCAGGTTTTCCTATCCCTATTATCGGTTCGTCGGCCTTTGATCCTCTGATTGTGTGTTTGCACGTAGTGTTAGGGCAGGGATGTCTTTGGATCAGGATACCGTGTTAGTTCACACTTTCGCCTGGCTACAAAGTCTACCTCGGTCTCGCATTTCGTGAGGACAGGTAACACAGGGGAATACGTCTTCGGCATTTTGTTAGATGCTAAGCTGTTTGAAGTTGACATTACAATCTAAGTGAATCAACCACATTTAGTTGCATGATTTTTTGTCCGGCATATTTCGCAGCATGTCATCAGGTCATATTGTAAAATTATACATAATGAAGAGAATGCATGAATTATACTTTGGCTGAAATACTTAAAACACATTAGTCATTGGTAATTGTAAGAATGTGGAGCATTTGGTATCCCCACAGTAATCGCTAATTTTAAACGAAGTCTGTCTGTTTGCACAAAAGTTTGGCACCACCTAATTGATAAGGCCCCGGTATATTTGAGAAATCATTTATTGGTCGTCGAATACATTATACAAAACTCCATTCCTTATTAACTTTATGGTCACACTTTAGAAGATGTTGAGATATTGCCGAGCTTTGAGTTTTATAGCCTGTCGACTACTGAAGATTATTTGACTCTCTTTCCCACGCATACTAGTATAGAATCCGTTACTGGATTTGCTAATTGTCATTCTACCTATGTAAGCTGCTTAGCATTCACACTGGAATTAATAAATGCAGTTTGATTTGGTGTACGAAGACGTAAGTTCTTTCACTGATTGAGTAGGTATCGGGGTGATGTTATATCTAGCACTCGGTCAGCAGCAAATGTTTAGCATTTAGTTGAGTGGGACGAGAGGTTGATTTTTGGGTGGTGAATCACGTTTGCCTGTTGTCTAATGTGTCATCTAATATCCACGTGTTATCTATATTGTTATCTGTTACATTCTGTCACCCTCTGTCACCTGTTACATTCTGTCACCCCCTGCAAGTAAGAGCACTCTTACCTTTGTAAAGACTGAATGAGGTTGGGGCTGGGTAGGCTCGGACACATATCTTGATACTGACAGACGGGGCCCCAACGGTCGCTGGGAACATGGGGCTTGACGTCCCACTGCAGTGTTCTGGTGCACCTGAGTTATTAAACATTGGAAGCATCAATATGCACGTGAGTTATTAAACATTGGAAGCATCAATCTCACTAGTTTATGCAGCATGTGCCAATATAAAAGTAATTATGACTGATATATATCATCATCACGAATAATGTCCTTCGCAGAATTTGCTCTCATCAAAGCCCTAAAAGACATTCTCGATCTTTGCCATATCCTTTGCCTTGTACAATTTGATGTCCAAGGTGTCTTCAAGCCCTGTGTCCATCTTCCTGCTGCTCGAACCCAGCCTCTTCTTCCAGAAACCACGCATTCTATCACTGTTCTCTTCACGCCACTGTGACTTGTAATAAGGTCAAAGTATTAGAATTCCCGAGACACGATACTGCTTATGTATAAGAGTTGTTTATTGCTGTTCATGTAGATAGGATGCTATGTTGAATTGTTTGGGATAAATAAGGTTGTGATAAGTAATGATGCAGAGGTACATTGTTAGGGAATATAACAACAAAACTATGAGAAAGATACACTGATAACGAGATTTAACAAAAGAACTATGAGAGAGATACATTGATAAGGAGATATAAAAATAAAGCTATATTATAACACAATATCGAACTATTAATAATAATAATACAGATGTAAAAAATAAAATTAAAAACTATCAAGAAACAATTATAAAGTCATGATTTAGGGACATTGCACAATTTACGTGAATGCATACAAATATAACTCTATTGTAAAAACCATAAACAGACATACATATACAAATACAGCGAATAATTATAACATTATCTGCTCGTGACGAAGTCGAGATGACCGCCTTGCGCTCTGAGAGTCGTCGGTTTGTTCCCGGAATCCGTCATTTTGTTCACGTATAGAATTTTCTCGGAGGCTCTGATAGTTGTCGCTGGAAATACGGACTTCCTGTTTTGTGCGACGCTTTAGGCAGGTCCCCCCTGCGGAAACAGACGGAGTCTTATGGGAGGTAACTTGGTGCAATGACTACTTATTTGCTACTTGTAGAACTGTCTCGTTGTATTTCTGCCCGCTTGTGATATTCTTTGCATTTCCATAGAAGCCAAATACAATTTTGGTAACTATTTTGAAATTACTATGGGCAGACGGACAAACCAAGGTAAAAGTTGTTCAAGAAACAAATGAAAACTATAAATAACAGAAAAAAAACAACGTCGGCAGTCATTGTTTTCGTCACGTTATGAGAAGAAATAAACTGGATAACTTGGTGACAGCTGGTAAGATTTAGGAGAAAAGAACAAGGGGAAGGTAGAGAAGTAAATATCTGGATGGCTTGGACATTTGGCATGATGGAGATAAGAACACAGAGCTGATCCATGAACCTGGTGATCGTGTGAGATGGCGAAACATGGCTGCCCACTGTTATAGGTATGGCACATGATGATGGTTTTGAAATTCGGTGTGTTGAACATAGAATCCAGTGAAGTAAAAGAATATAGATTGGACGCGCGCTTGAATGGACAGGCAGAGGAAGAGAGTGATAGACAAGCAGGAGAGACTTATAGAGTACACATGGAGAAACTTTATTAACACAGTATTTTCATACACTCTCCCCTGTCTCAAGCTACTGTCTTCATACTGACCAATCATACTATGGTAGATTTCATACCATTTCACATCATCTGACCACAAACAACAAATATCATCTCATTGTTTTTCCACTATTCAAGTGGATAGTGCGTCCGCCATTTCGTAATCTGATTGTGAGCAAGTTAAAACTGCTGGATACTCAAGACCCTACATGGGTATTGTTTAAGAGCCAGTGTGGGTCCTGAAATAAGAATTTCCATTGTCCATACTCTTTCATGCACTTAATAATACAATTCCTGTTACTTAATTACTGTTCCTCGAACAACCTAATAAGCGCGACACAGATTTAAACTCACGAATGATGGCTGTGATATCATCTTTGTCAGGGAAATACGTCTATATTATTGCACAAATCCACGAGTTTCATATCCTTTACAGGACATCGCTGTCAACATCAGCATCTTTCAGCTGATTGTTGATTTCTTGGCAAAATTACGCTCAGTAGTTGGCCATTGCTTTCTGAGCGGCCGGCTCATTTATCCCGCAAGTCACCAATGCGGGTATCCACGAGTGGTGACTATGATATCACATTTGTCAGGGAAATACGTCTATATTATCACACAAATCCACAAATGGTTACTGTGATATCACATTTATTGGGGGAATGCGTCTATATCAGCACACACATGCAAGCAGTATTGGCTTTATGAAGAAACAAAGTATTGGACAAAGTAAGCTTCCTAAAACAAGTGACGTCATGCGATGGAATAGAACATGTAAAACCAGAAAAACAGACCTCGCGATGGCAAAGTTGATAACCAACTGCACTGGTATTGTCATAAACACAGTGGGAAGCGTGTTTGAAGCCGAGGCTCACCACTTGCCAAATGAGGGAAATATTGACCACCTGTTCCTCCTTGCTCACGGCCTACACAATTTGATGGCACTATCACACCACCCGGTTAGCGGGGTAGGGGTATCCCCTATCAAAGGAGATGTAAGACGCCTCCTTTCCTCCGTTAGTCTACGGGACACCCTTGGGCAAGGTGGAGTACCCGTTTAGCCCCCCGATCAGGGTTACGTGAAGCCATGGAAGCAGGTCGTGGATGGAGTGTGAGAGCAGCCGACAGATTGTTGTTGGTTATGGTCTTGCACTCTGCGGCGATAGGCAGATGATCTCATCAGTAGAGACAATGGCTATGACCACCGACTAGTACAGTCACTGCCCAGAAGGAAAGCAATGGCAAACTACCTTCTGCAAAACTTGCCAAGAAACCATAACAACCATGAAAGAAAACATAATAAGAAAGAGATCTGGTGGCGAGACCCCCAGGCCAGGCAGATCAGATAACACTGGGGAAGAGTGTGACCCAGGGACCAGTACTAGTAATCGTGATGACGGAGTTAATCCTGACTGTGTTACCAAGGAAATCCCCTGTGTCAGACTAAGAAACAGAGTGAGAATGGCAACGTGGAATGTGAGAAGTTTGTATGAGGGAAAGCTTAAAGTAGTGTGTGATGAGATTGAGAGGTTAAACATTCACATTTTAGGAATTAGTGAACATCGCTGGAGCGGCAAGGGACATTTTACAACTGAAAATGGAAGTATTTTCATTTATTCTGGTAGAGATGTCGGAGGCCAGAGTGGAGTGGCATTTTGTTTAGATAAGACAACTGCAAAAGCTTTAATGGGATATAATCCAGTTAGTTATAGAATCGATTGATTATGTGGTTGTTTCGGGATTTGAAATTTAAATATTGAGCACAACCCACTACTGGCAACGCCGATCGCATTCCGGTATGAACCCAAGGCCCATCCACGTCAACATGGAAGCACCACACTCGAGCCTCGCCCTCGCCCGAGCTCATCAGCAGTGCACATCCCCGACCGGACCCGGAAACAGTCCCGGATCACGCGTGTGAAGCGGGTGTGTAACCACGCGGCACACACCGGACACACCAAATTATCACAACAGAACATCACAACGCTACCCATCGTAGGCTATGCCCAAGATTGCCCAATCGCCGCGACCGACGTCCGTCAATCGATGGGACCCGAACGATCAGGACTTCTCACTGGCAAGGAACACCAGGCCTCCCAAATCCAGTGAGCAATAATCAATTGATTATGTGGTTGTTTCGGGATTTGAAATTTAAATATTGAGCACAACCCACTACTGGCAACGCCGATCGCATTCCGGTATGAACCCAAGGCCCATCCACGTCAACATGGAAGCACCACACTCGAGCCTCGCCCTCGCCCGAGCTCATCAGCAGTGCACATCCCCGACCGGACCCGGAAACAGTCCCGGATCACGCGTGTGAAGCGGGTGTGTAACCACGCGGCACACACCGGACACACCAAATTATCACAACAGAACATCACAACGCTACCCATCGTAGGCTATGCCCAAGATTGCCCAATCACCGCGACCGACGTCCGTCAATCGATGGGACCCGAACGATCAGGACTTCTCACTGGCAAGGAACACCAGGCCTCCCAAATCCAGTGAGCAATAATCAATTGATTATGTGGTTGTTTATGTGGTTAAAGACGATAAAACAAAGAAAATTGAAGTACTTTGGTCATGTGACGACAGTTTGGAGAGAACAATAATGGAAGGGTATATGCCTGGGAAGAGAGGAAGAGGAAGGCCAAAGAGAAGATGGGTGCAGGATGTGGCGGATGATCTCCAGATGGGTGTATCAGACGCAGGACATCTTGCTTGTGATCGAGAAGTTTTCCGGAAGGTTGTTATGGGAGGAGCGAGGTTCTGCAAAGGACATGCTACTGAATGAATGAATGAATGAATATCACACGACAGACCCACAGCTGGACACTGCTCGGGGACAATATAGGAGACATATCAGGTGGGGAAAATATAGGAAACAAATCTCGTCGGGACAATATAGGAGGCATATCACGCCGGGATAATATAGGAGAAACATCAGGTCGGGACAATATAGGAGGCATATCAGGTCGGGACAATATAGGAGACATATCACGCCGGGACAATATAGGAGACATATCACCTCGAGACAATATTATTAGACATAACACGTCGGGACAATATTGGAGACATATCATGTCGGGACAATATAGGAGACTATCAGGTCGGGACAATATAGAAGACGTATCAGGTCGGGACAATATAGGAGACATATCACGTCGGGACAATATAGGAGACATATCACGTCGGGACAATATAGGAGACATATCACGTCGGGACAATATAGGAGACACATCAAGTCGGCACAATTTAGGAGACTTATCACATCGGGACAATATATGAGACATATCACGTACTCACATGCGACTTGAATATGGACAATATATGAGACATATCACGTACTTACATGCGACTTGAATATGGACAATATATGAGACATATCACGTACTCACATCTGACTTGAAGACGGGCGACTCGACTGTCGTGGAGATGTTGACCCCGTATCTTATTGCTAGCCTTGCAGACATAGCTGCCCGTGTCACTGCAGGTTGCCGTCTTCTCGTATATGATGTCACCTGTGGATGACTGCAGGATTGTGTTTGACATTGAATGACATGAAGGATTTACCGTGGCATATAGTTAATGTGTTTGCCTGCCAGGACAGGGGTCTGGGTTCAATCCCCAGCAGAAGATTATTTTATCCCCAGCAGTACGGCTCTGGGGTCCACCCAGCTTGATAAAGGTGGGTTCCGGGTGTCATTAAAAATACATCCCCGTTTCGATGGAGATTTCGACACAGGACCACCGACTCGGCAGCCAGAGACCTAGAGGTTGTTGCTACAGATTTCGGAATTATAAACTGTTTTATCGAGCCGCGGAAAGACCCATATAGGATACAGAGTTACTACATATAAAGACACCATTCAGGTCTGGAAGGAAACAGTGGGCCGGTCCGTTGGCCAGCATGTCGATAAACGAGGTGGGTAGAGAAATGAATGGACCATACACCATACTCTATAAAAGATGCTGAACGAACAGATAACTTTAAGGACACCTAAAAATCTGTTTCATTGTCCAGCGTGACGGAGATGTGAGTGAAGCGGGGAGATACCAGACATACATTTTGTCAAGAGAACAAGCCATTTAACTAGCAACACAGAACTGGTGCCAGCTGTTGATATATGCTGGCGGAGATGTTAAGGAGGGGATCGGAGCACCTTGGGCCTGTCAGTATTGTAATGATGATGATCCTCACTAACCACTAAAGGCATCATTGCAAATCAAATTGACAACAGACTCATATAAATGATAGCAAAGATGTCCCCGGGAAACATAGCCAGCCGGCACAACACTGATCCTAACATTCCTGGCCTGTCACATGTTCAGCAGAATATATGTAAGCCTACATCATATCCAAATGCTGCTATATGGCTTGTCATCATTGTCGTTGATGTCTTCTTCTACATATAATCCCCAATGAAGGCACATCAGTAGTAAGTAATGTCGTTTTCGACCCGCAAATGTGGTGCCGCAACAATTCCCCCTATATAACTATGTGACGTCAGTGTGAACAGGTCACGTGCTGGCACCACATTTTTCATACTTCACGGGCTAAGGGGTGGTACTCACTTCTGGTATATAATTGATAAAGGGACTTTACGGAGTGCTCGAGGTTGTATTGAGGAGTGGGATGGGTATGTGGTCGGGTTGTAGGATCATATACAAGGTGGTGTGGTAAGTATAATATCTTTTTCTCTAATTCTCTTGTATATGTCCGTGTGGGTGGTCCGACTAGTAACAGCAAGGGGAGTGAACCCTTTATGCAGTTGGTCAAAAAAGCGTCATGGCTAGGTATGTGATCAATACTACTTAAGGATCTTAGGTGGAAGCACCCCTTTATAGCGCTGATTGCGTGTTCAACCGGTAACGGTAAATCCCGTCTTTGTATGCCAGTTCCTGACTCGTCTCTCAGACATGGTCTTCCCAACCCCAGAGGAGATTTAATGGTGCTACGGCGAATGACAACCCATGTACGAAGCTATAAAAGGTATCCAATTTAACAAAGGTCTGCCGGATATGGAAAAATGGACAGGAGATAGACACCGATTAGTGGTGATAGATGATCTAATGCCCGAGACAAATGACAGAGTAACGAAGCTATTTACTAAAGGCAGTAATCATCGCAACCTCATTGTTAGGTATATTGTACAGAACCTATCAGGCAAGAATAAAGAACAATTTCCAGCTCTAAGGGCGACTATTTCCAGTTTACCTTGCTATGGGAGACACCTCGTGGTGTTAAGTTGTTAAGTATGTTGTATTGTAATATATATGATTAATGCTGTTATTAATTACCCACCGTGGGAAAAGCGACCTTCAACTGAAAATCTTGAAAACCACAACATATATAAAAACAAAAACAATGGCTAGGTAGGTAGGTAGATGGCTGTCCATGGCACATCTTTGTGGTTGTATCTTCTATCTTCTTGTTTTTTCCCAAGACACATCTTTGTGATAGAAAATATAGGTTTAACAAATAGAAAAATATTATGTGGTGAGAGAAAGAGAGAAAGAAAGAAAGAAAGAGAGAGAGAGAGAAACAGACGAGAGAGAGAGAGAGAGAGAGAGAGAGAGAGAGAGAGAGAGAGAGAGAGAGAGAGAGAGAGAGTTAAAACAATCGTCAACTGGGACCTGCACGATACTAACCAGACAGTATGCTAAGTGAGATGTCAGATGTCAATAGATTGCTGCATGACGACATAGCAGCTAATTAGACCGAAAGCAGAGATGTCATGGTTAATTCAACTAATGCCGTTGCTGATAAGAAAATGTGGGTGGTAAGTGGTCGAGGATACGCTAAGAGAGCAGAAGTAACATATTCATTCAGTGTTTCAACCATCCAGCTGTAGGTAGCTCCCTGGGCCATACAGCGAGACAGGCCACATTGAGTTAGGGTATTTCCAGTATAACACTGTTCCAAACTAATGTTCTGTTGGTGTGATGGGTTGTGTAAGTTAGTGAAAGTATTTAATTTTGTCCGCTTTGTGCTTCTCAGGTTTACTGTGATGATGTTAGTTGTTACTGTAAAGTATGCGTATATTTGCTTGGGTGTCTGGTGTTAAAAGTATCGTCGCTTTATTTTACGTACATACATGGTCTGTAGAATTAGGGTAGTGTATTGAGAACTTTCAAAATGTAATTTTGCTAGTTCGTTACGGAATAGTAGGAGAATTGTGGGGCTGGAAGGCCATATTGAGTTAGGCATCTCCAATATAACGCTGTTGGAAATAGGTTGTAGTTAGCTCTCTGGTGGACTAATAGAATTATGGTAAGGAAATATGGAAACTACTGTTTTTTTGGCCGCACATCAAGGCAACTCCTATATGCTTGTGTTCGTTGGCTTGAGCTCCAACGTGAAGTCCTGTATGTCGGATGAAGGCATCCTGTTGTCCAACATCAGTGTGATGTCATACAGGACCTGAGGTTTGCGTGAGTATCCGTTGTTCCATGTCTGGCTTATTGGTGTGCCGACTGGTGGTTCCTCGCCGTACAGGCAGACACTCTCCGACTTCGGAGGAATCGGCGATCCTACTAACTTTAGCCAGGACCCTGAAGGGACCTGTAGCCCAGGACGCTCGACGAGGACGCGTCACTAGGTCTTGGCCAGTATATAACCCGGCCCTGGTGCCTTGGAAACACCTCTGTGTCCCACTCCTATATGCATATAGTAAAATACTCAGGGTGACGTTACAGACTAGCACCTCCAGCGATCTTCAAGTAAAAATCTTAAAACCATAACATATGAAAAAGAATTAAGAAACAGTGATTGTTAATCTATTTTTATTATGACTAACGGGTGAATAAGCCGGTCTCCTGGCTGTGACGAAACGGCTACAGATCGGCAAATCTCTGCATAATAGCCCTTTGAAGGGAGTGCGAGGCGTTGGTCTCCCTTGAAATTAATATCAATTAATAGGGGATTTCCCTAGAAACGTAGTGCGGGCGGAGCTATTCTAGTTATTTATAGAACAATCTAGAATGTTCCCTCAAGTGCGTACGTGGGAAATAGCTCGAAGTTCACGAGTGCTTCAGGCAGCACGGGTTGGTGGAACTTATCGTGACTCTGGTTTTCTTCATGAAACATGAAAGTCACGCGGCCCGTGTAGGCGAGTGGAAGGCGCACTGACATTGTCGTGGTCAGTCGCCCACCAAATCTCAGCGTGAACAGATCGCAGCCAACCGGCTGATGTAATTTTGATGTCAATAATCGCGGCCAGTGCGGACATCTGCAGTCAAGGTTGTGATTCTTCAATCACAGGTTAGTTGAATACTTATTCTATTATTTAATTGTGGTCGTGATGCCGTGCTGAGTTCCCGGAATGAATTAATTGCCGTCGCAAAATTGAGTTATCCGTTACAGTTGGCGGTTGCATATTTAAGTAGGCTTTATCGATCAGCGATGTAATGTGTTACCGGACGGAACCAGCCGTATTCCACAGCGAGTGGTGTGTAAATAAAATAGGCCGAACGATGTGCGTTACAGTGTGTAGCAGTTACTGGTTTGGTTTATTAATTACGCAGGCAAGGCAACAGTTTGTCAGTCATTACATCAACATGCATGACGCGGTAAATGATAAGGTAGAGCTTATTATTAAAGATGTTGAATGTGCTTCGTGACATTAGAATTGTAACTTAATTGTTCTATCAGTGGTGGTGATTTTTCGAGGAATCAAGGTGAGATCAGCAGTGGTGTATTTGCTGTGTGCAGATAGCCGTGTTATTCCGCGTAAGCCGAATGGTGTTGCATCGATAGGATAACCGTTGATAGAAGGTATTCATGATACTATAGTTACTGCTGGTTGTCATGTCCGTCCGCTATGATGACCGTGCATGTTCCATCTTACATTTGTCTAGGCAGCGGGAGGTAGGCCGGTACCCCCAACCCGATAGGTAATAGGTCCGACCCCAATGCGATCGTGCAGATCCGAAGAGTGAACATACCCGATCGAGGGTGAAGCGGCACTCCGTAATTCGAGGCCGTGGTGTCTAGGTAGATCGAGGTTTGAACCTAACCGTTTCTGTCTCTAATATTCTACTCTTCTGGAACCCTGACTCGGTTCATGGAGTACTTGGAGTACTGCCGTGAAGTAGTAGTATATGAAGGGGATAACCACCCCCCAAAAAAGGTGGAGCCAGAATTTGGAAGTGGAGTCTGGAGGTTGGCTACATTGGATGACGTGACTTAAGTCGTCACGGGACAAGGTGCACGGGACCCACAGTAGCTGTGGGAAAGTGTAATGGTGGATGGGCCACCACAGCTGTGCTCGACCGGCACAGGTATGACTGACCTGAAAGATAGTCAGTGAATACAAGGGCAACTCAGGATCTGGGGCAGGGATCCCAGACCTGACACTATGGCTGTGATATGATTTTGTTATTTAAGTGTAACAAGTCATGAGTTCTCCTTGGTTAATGCTATAGTAATGAATTATCAGGAGTATAATTCATTATGGGCATATAGTTATTAATGTGTGTAATTGATCAGTCCATGGGTTAAGGGATTGATGAATTGATGAGTCTGTCAGGAAGGAGATGTCCGGCTGGACACCTTCTCGATAAAGTAATCCCTACACTGAAAGGAAAGTAAGTGTATATGTTGATTGATGATGGAAGATGAAACCGGATTGGACTGGCACCAGGCGAAGGATGCTTGACAGAGTCATACAGTCGACTCTGGTGCTAGGGGTTATTTGTAGCCCAGAAGTGTTACTTGACTGAACAGGTGTGCTATTGCTGTTTCTACTATCATTATGCCTATATATTATAGTGACTAAGTATATCTATGATGTGATGATTTCATACTCATGTTGGTAGACATGAATGTCTGAGAGGCAGGTGACGGGGTGGAGATGCTAGTAGTCTTTGTTGTAGTTGAGTACTCACACCAACCTCTTCGTGTTTCAGGATCTGTTATTACTATACAGAAGAAGATTCAAGAGCTTCACCATGAGCTCTATGGGCCCACTCATTCCAGTGCCTATCCAGAAGTTGATTGAGGCCATACTGGGAGTGGTCGTCTGATTCTGCGAGTTCAATGTTGGAAGAAGCTGAGTGCTGAATAAGTCGGTAGGTCTAGGTTAGGACCTCCGTCAAGAGTCCGACGAGTGTCATCCGATCCTGTGAGGATCCAACACTGAAACGTCTGGTGATTCTAGAGGTGACATTCAACCTCTGTGTAAACCTTGATGATTGCAAGGTAGTGAACTTCCAGTTGAGCAGAGTGATCATTGATACCGGTCACCATGGCCTGTGTAATATGCTTCTGACCCGGCTGGGTTGTCAGGGGACACCGTGTATAATATATGCTTAAATAGTGTTTCTACATTGGTTACCTTTATGAAGCCAACATGTGGTCCAGTGACCTAGGACATTGATTACAACATTGGTGGGAACACCAGAGTGACATGTTTGTTAAGGTAGGGAGCTACCTCATGCCAATGTGATGAACTGTTGACAATGTTTGTGAAGGTAGGGAGCTACCTCATGCCATCGTGGTGAACTGTTGACAGTGTATGCTAGGTTGTGATTACTACCCATTGATCAGGGTAGTTACATGAGACTGTGTGGAGATCTATTTGTCCAGGGACATGAAATCAAGGTGAAGTGTTATAGTCACCTAATAGACTTTACCAGTGACATTGTGTGTTCAGGTGGAGCAACCGCTCATTTTGTAGGTGACATATCAGTGTGTGGGTCACTTATGAGATAGAGGTGTGACCAGGCTCTTGTGTAATTTGAGACGGTGCTACATGTACTTTTTCGGCAAGTGGGAGACCGCTAATGTTCTAGGGTCGGCCCAGACTTCATCAGGAGTGTGACGAGTGATATAGGACGACAGCAAGGAAGGATCCTTGTTCTTCGGTGCAGTGTCAGTCAGGCAGTGGTACTGCGCTTGATCAGCCCGTGATTGGTTCTCTGTGGGAAGAGGGAACTTTGGAGAGGCAGCAGACCTTGGAGTTCCAGTCCACTGGAAGAGCCTGGGTGAGTCGCTACCACGACTGGACAACCGCACGAGCTATCGTCCGCCTCCATGATGATGACTACTCATCTGCATCTCTGATATTGTACATAGTTCTTCTTGTCTGGCTTTCAGCCATCCTTCTCTGTGTTGTGGTTGACGTAGTTCAGAATTAAATTTTTGTTCTCTTAGCTATGACTTTGTGCAGTGATATGACTGGTGTCTGGTCCGAGCCCCCTTGGGGTTTGGAACCCTAGGTGAGGGAGGGGAGGTTAAGCTGTCCCGGCTTGTGTGGGGCCTGGTAGATGTAGAGTGCTATTGAGGTGGTTGGAGCAAAGGCAGGGGATAGTATCTATCGTGGCAAACCAGACCAAGCCCCGGCGGTCTTGTCACAAGATAGAGTGGGGGCTCGTCCGGGATCTTCTCTTTGTTCTGACCTCTCGCAGGAATAGGTTATAGTGTCATCTGTCCTATACCTATTGTCTACTTGACGAGTAGGGCTACTGATACCTTTCTCTTCGACGTGGACAGACATTTAGTTAAGTTAGTATAGATACATAGTTACAGTGTTGGTTGGAGTACTGTTAGCATTGTGATTGAGTATTGCATATCTATACTGATACTAAGTTACACTAAGCATGGCGACTCGTACTTTAGATTTAGCTAAGGTGCGGGCATCTGCAACTGAGATGGGATTGGAAGGTGAGGAGTTCAAAGCCTATGTACTGGAAGTCGAGAGAGACTTCAGAGCAGAGGAGAGTGAGCGAAGAAGGTCAGAAATTGAGCTGGAAGCTCGAAAGTTAGCACTTGAAGAGCAAAAGTTGGTGGCAGACCAACAGGCACGAAAACTGGCAGCTGACCTAGAGTCTAAGAAATTAGATGCTAGGAAGTTGGAAATGGAACATGAGTTCCGTATGAAGCAACTTGAGGTAGAGGCGAAATCTGTTGGTGAGTCTGAGGGAGCAGTAGGTGGAGTAGCTTTACCTAGCTCATCAGTAGCCAGCAGACCAGCTTACCATGCTATGAAATGGCCGTTTCCACCATTTGAACCGGACCAAGAGAAGATAGATCAATTCTTAGAGAAGTTCGAGGCAATGTGTAAAGCTATGGGCTTAGAGCCTGAGCGTTGGAATCTTAAGCTTTCACAAGGACTCCGTGGCACCGCGTACGAAGAGTATGCGCGTCTTCCCCCAGGGATGGAGAATGATTATCCAACCCTGAAATCGGCTCTTTTGAAAAGATTCGAAATGACAGCCCATGCTTACAGGCGGAGGTTCAGAACTTCCAAGAGAGAACCAGGTGAGATGTTCTCGGCCTATAGTGTGAGGCTGAACTCATACCTGTTGAAATGGATGGCGTTGGCCAATTTCAAAGAGGATTATGAGAGTCTGAGAGAGTTGATGGTGGTGGATCAAATGAAAATGCAGATGTCCAAGCCTTTAAGGAATTTCTTAGGGGAAAATGGGGCGGAAAGGCTAGACATAGTAAATAAGTTAGCTGAAAGGTATGTGGAAGTCTATGGTGAGACTGGGGATTCCAGTCAGACTGATTCACAGAAAAGGCAGAAGGGGCTTGATCAGAAGCCCAAGACCAAAGGTCCCAAAGAATCATCCAATGTAGCAGATCCTGTGGTACAAGACTCTGGTAAGAAACCCGATAAGCAAAGCTCTCCCGCCTCCCCAAAACGGAAGTGGAGTAAGAGGTGGTGTAAGCACTGTAAGTCTCCTTCCCATAATACTGTAGATTGTCTGAGGAAGCCAAAGGACTTGCACTTTGCGTGTCTCGCCTCTATTAGGGGTAGACCTAGCGAGACCACACCTAAGGGTCGGGAGAAACCTAAGTCTGAGAAATCACCTGTGATCGAAACGATAGAGGTGAATGGGAAGCAGGTGGAATGTCTGTACGATACAGGATTACAGTTTGAAGCTGTAATCTCATCCCACCTTGTGAGCCCAGGGCAGCTCACTGGCGAGACAAGAGAATTTCAGCTGGCCATGAGGAGCTCCGTAGCGATGGACTTGCCGATTGCTCGGATTGACATTCGGTGCAGGTACGTTACGGGTAGCATCCAGGCGGCTGTGCTGCCTGATCCTATTTACCCTTTGATCCTCGGTCGTCCGCATGTATTCCTGGGGGACCCCAGGGAACATTGTCTAGTGAGCGCTAGGCAGGCCAGGGCTAAGGATGGAAAAAGGCAGTGTGGTAAGGAAATAGACCATTCTCTTGCGAGGGTAGTGAGCAGTGCTCAAAGTAGGGACCAGACTTTGCGTCCTTACTTACTGGAGGTGTCCCAAAGTTCTGTCCCGCCAACTCCGGGTCAGTTCTATGTAGAAAACCGGTTGCTTTATCGTAGAGCCGGGCAAGGGGATAGCCAGTACGGTCAGATGGTAGTCCCTACTGACTACAGATCCCGCTTGATACATAGAGTGCATACCTTATCCTTAACCGGACATAAGGATGTGGGGGCAACAGTCCAGTGTCTTTCCAGCCACTACCACTGGCCTGGAATGACAGGCGACGTGCGGAGATATATCCGGTCGTGCCCAAAGTGTTGTCTGGCAGCACCAAAGCACAGGACCAGAAACGGTTTATCTCTGCAGATTGGAGATAGGGTTCTCGCGCTTCTCCCAATCGAGGGGGCGGAATTCGAACTCGGATGGCAGGGCCCTTTTCCGGTGGAACGGATAATGTCCCGATCCACGTATGAGGTGAAGGTCCGCGGGGAATTGCGTAAGTTCCATTGTACTCTCCTTCAGAATTTGGAGAGGTCCGAGGTAGTTTCTCCACCAGATAGTGCGACTACCATCGCGCTAGATTCGGTTCTGGGTCCAGACGAGGGCGAGGAAGACTCAGTCCTACGCAGTACATCCTGTGGGGAGGATCTGCGGTCTCCTGAGCGTTCAACCGTAGATAGGGCGAACAGGCTCCGTCGGGAAGAGACCCATGGTGTTAAGCACACTGGGAATCGAGGTCGGACAGGCGAAGTCACATCTGGCACGACGGGATCGTCGGGTGACTCGATACGCCGACAAGCTCACTGTCTTTACTCGCGGGAGAGAAGACAGGAGCAGGGGTACTCCAGACGAACCTGGAGTAAGCGACCATTCATTTCGGTCGACATCCGCGAACAGTCCACGACGGTGATGCCTAGTCGGGATAGGAAAAATCCTATTGTCGGAAGGGACGAACGAACCTTCAGTAAAGTAACCGATGGCCTACACCAGGTGGATGCGGAACAGTCCAGTGTAGACAGATCCTGTAAGCCAATCACCAGGCCATTACGTTTCGGGCCTAATCGCTGGAGATAACGTATGGTTGAGGCGGTGGTTGGGGATCCAGCATCCATACCATTCTGGTGGATCTCCCCAGGGAAAGTTAACGTTATGGAACGTCTTTTCCTGGAAATCCAATCTCAATAGAGTAGAGGTTCAGAGTTCAGACCGATCTTTGTCTAGGGAGTTCGACCGGGTCGACCATCTTAAGTGGGGGCCTATGTGACGAAACGGCTACAGATCGGCAAATCTCTGCATAATAGCCCTTTGAAGGGAGTGCGAGGCGTTGGTCTCCCTTGAAATTAATATCAATTAATAGGGGATTTCCCTAGAAACGTAGTGCGGGCGGAGCTATTCTAGTTATTTATAGAACAATCTAGAATGTTCCCTCAAGTGCGTACGTGGGAAATAGCTCGAAGTTCACGAGTGCTTCAGGCAGCACGGGTTGGTGGAACTTATCGTGACTCTGGTTTTCTTCATGAAACATGAAAGTCACGCGGCCCGTGTAGGCGAGTGGAAGGCGCACTGACATTATCGTGGTCAGTCGCCCACCAAATCTCAGCGTGAACAGATCGCAGCCAACCGGCTGATGTAATTTTGATGTCAATAATCGCGGCCAGTGCGGACATCTGCAGTCAAGGTTGTGATTCTTCAATCACAGGTTAGTTGAATACTTATTCTATTATTTAATTGTGGTCGTGATGCCGTGCTGAGTTCCCGGAATGAATTAATTGCCGTCGCAAAATTGAGTTATCCGTTACAGTTGGCGGTTGCATATTTAAGTAGGCTTTATCGATCAGCGATGTAATGTGTTACCGGACGGAACCAGCCGTATTCCACAGCGAGTGGTGTGTAAATAAAATAGGCCGAACGATGTGCGTTACAGTGTGTAGCAGTTACTGGTTTGGTTTATTAATTACGCAGGCAAGGCAACAGTTTGTCAGTCATTACATCAACATGCATGACGCGGTAAATGATAAGGTAGAGCTTATTATTAAAGATGTTGAATGTGCTTCGTGACATTAGAATTGTAACTTAATTGTTCTATCAGTGGTGGTGATTTTTCGAGGAATCAAGGTGAGATCAGCAGTGGTGTATTTGCTGTGTGCAGATAGCCGTGTTATTCCGCGTAAGCCGAATGGTGTTGCATCGATAGGATAACCGTTGATAGAAGGTATTCATGATACTATAGTTACTGCTGGTTGTCATGTCCGTCCGCTATGATGACCGTGCATGTTCCATCTTACATTTGTCTAGGCAGCGGGAGGTAGGCCGGTACCCCCAACCCGATAGGTAATAGGTCCGACCCCAATGCGATCGTGCAGATCCGAAGAGTGAACATACCCGATCGAGGGTGAAGCGGCACTCCGTAATTCGAGGCCGTGGTGTCTAGGTAGATCGAGGTTTGAACCTAACCGTTTCTGTCTCTAATATTCTACTCTTCTGGAACCCTGATTCGGTTCATGGAGTACTTGGAGTACTGCCGTGAAGTAGTAGTATATGAAGGGGATAACCACCCCCCAAAAAAGGTGGAGCCAGAATTTGGAAGTGGAGTCTGGAGGTTGGCTACATTGGATGACGTGACTTAAGTCGTCACGGGACAAGGTACACGGGACCCACAGTAGCTGTGGGAAAGTGTAATGGTGGATGGGCACCACAGCTGTGCTCGACCGGCACAGGTATGACTGACCTGAAAGATAGTCAGTGAATACAAGGGCAACTCAGGATCTGGGGCAGGGATCCCAGACCTGACACTATGGCTGTGATATGATTTTGTTATTTAAGTGTAACAAGTCATGAGTTCTCCTTGGTTAATGCTATAGTAATGAATTATCAGGAGTATAATTCATTATGGGCATATAGTTATTAATGTGTGTAATTGATCAGTCCATGGGTTAAGGGATTGATGAATTGATGAGTCTGTCAGGAAGGAGATGTCCGGCTGGACACCTTCTCGATAAAGTAATCCCTACACTGAAAGGAAAGTAAGTGTATATGTTGATTGATGATGGAAGATGAAACCGGATTGGACTGGCACCAGGCGAAGGATGCTTGACAGAGTCATACAGTCGACTCTGGTGCTAGGGGTTATTTGTAGCCCAGAAGTGTTACTTGACTGAACAGGTGTGCTATTGCTGTTTCTACTATCATTATGCCTATATATTATAGTGACTAAGTAGATCTATGATGTGATGATTTCATACTCATGTTGGTAGACATGAATGTCTGAGAGGCAGGTGACGGGGTGGAGATGCTAGTAGTCTTTGTTGTAGTTGAGTACTCACACCAACCTCTCCGTGTTTCAGGATCTGTTATTACTATACAGAAGAAGATTCAAGAGCTTCACCATGAGCTCTATGGGCCCACTCATTCCAGTGCCTATCCAGAAGTTGATTGAGGCCATACTGGGAGTGGTCGTCTGATTCTGCGAGTTCAATGTTGGAAGAAGCTGAGTGCTGAATAAGTCGGTAGGTCTAGGTTAGGACCTCCGTCAAGAGTCCGACGAGTGTCATCCGATCCTGTGAGGATCCAACACTGAAACGTCTGGTGATTCTAGAGGTGACATTCAACCTCTGTGTAAACCTTGATGATTGCAAGGTAGTGAACTTCCAGTTGAGCAGAGTGATCATTGATACCGGTCACCATGGCCTGTGTAATATGCTTCTGACCCGGCTGGGTTGTCAGGGGACACCGTGTATAATATATGCTTAAATAGTGTTTCTACATTGGTTACCTTTATGAAGCCAACATGTGGTCCAGTGACCTAGGACATTGATTACAACATTGGTGGGAACACCAGAGTGACATGTTTGTTAAGGTAGGGAGCTACCTCATGCCAATGTGATGAACTGTTGACAATGTTTGTGAAGGTAGGGAGCTACCTCATGCCATCGTGGTGAACTGTTGACAGTGTATGCTAGGTTGTGATTACTACCCATTGATCAGGGTAGTTACATGAGACTGTGTGGAGATCTATTTGTCCAGGGACATGAAATCAAGGTGAAGTGTTATAGTCACCTAATAGACTTTACCAGTGACATTGTGTGTTCAGGTGGAGCAACCGCTCATTTTGTAAGTGACATATCAGTGTGTGGGTCACTTATGAGATAGAGGTGTGACCAGGCTCTTGTGTAATTTGAGACGGTGCTACATGTACTTTTTCGGCAAGTGGGAGACCGCTAATGTTCTAGGGTCGGCCCAGACTTCATCAGGAGTGTGACGAGTGATATAGGACGACAGCAAGGAAGGATCCTTGTTCTTCGGTGCAGTGTCAGTCAGGCAGTGGTACTGCGCTTGATCAGCCCGTGATTGGTTCTCTGTGGGAAGAGGGAACTTTGGAGAGGCAGCAGACCTTGGAGTTCCAGTCCACTGGAAGAGCCTGGGTGAGTCGCTACCACGACTGGACAACCGCACGAGCTATCGTCCGCCTCCATGATGATGACTACTCATCTGCATCTCTGATATTGTACATAGTTCTTCTTGTCTGGCTTTCAGCCATCCTTCTCTGTGTTGTGGTTGACGTAGTTCAGAATTAAATTTTTGTTCTCTTAGCTATGACTTTGTGCAGTGATATGACTGGTGTCTGGTCCGAGCCCCCTTGGGGTTTGGAACCCTAGGTGAGGGAGGGGAGGTTAAGCTGTCCTGGCTTGTGTGGGGCCTGGTAGATGTAGAGTGCTATTGAGGTGGTTGGAGCAAAGGCAGGGGATAGTATCTATCGTGGCAAACCAGACCAAGCCCCGGCGGTCTTGTCACACTGGCATAGGGGTAACGTCTTTCTCCGTAATCCGATATATTGTCGTGAGTAACGTAATCTGCGCGAGAATCGGTAGCGATTATCGCCGCGTTGGTAGCATGTGAGCCGGTCGCTCAGAAAGCAATGACAAACTACTGAGCGAAATCTTGCCTAGTACATCAACAGCAGCTGATAAATGCGTCCTGTAAGGGATATAAAACAAACAAACAAACAAACAAAACTGGTGAATAAGTGGTGGGTTTGAATTCCTTCTTCCTAGTTACGACTAGAATATGTGTCTTCTTCTTACAATATAATTATAACCCTAAGTGTTCAATGTGTAGAATAACCGCATCTACTCAGTGTTGTGAGTCTCTAAGGCAGAATGCATTGGAAGCAATAGAGACGAATGTTGCGAAAACCCTGACTGCCAGAGTAACTAACACTGAGTACCTGTAAAAGGCTAATGGAAATGGAACATTATACATAACTATAAGATAGAAACAATAGTTCTACCAACTGTAAGAAGGAGACAATATTAAAAAACTATAAGACAGAAACAAAAATATACGTCTCTGTAAGACAGATACAGTATTATAGTCAACTATAAGAAAGAAAAAAAATATTATACACAACGCAGATGACAAAATATAGACATCTGAAAAAAGCAATACATCAACCATTGGAAATTGCAGTAATAGCGCGTGCAAAAAGGATTCTCCTTGAATATGAAGAAAGCGGAAACAATGATTATATCAATGAAAATAAAATAAATGTGATAAAATAATTAAAGCGAAAACACTTAACCAAATTAATAACTCCATACCCATGGGGAAATCACAACATCAAAGACAGGATTCAGATACTTAATTCCAGCCCTACAATTCGCCCACTACTCCGGAACCAACTAGAAAAATTATATTTTCAATGTTCTCAATTCAAAACCTTAATACTACAGGATATGTATGCAAGTAAAATAAACCGACGGCCCTTAAGCAAAACAGACACCCAAGCAAATATACTTCAGAGTAACAACAAACGCCATCACAGTACACGTGAGAAAAACAAAGCAGACACAGTTAAACTGAACTTTCACTAACTCACATAAACCATCACACCAACAAAACTGTAGATTAGAACAATGTTATACTGAAAATACCCTAATTCAACGTACCCTGACTGGCTGTCTGGCCCAGCGAGCTAACTACAACCGGGTGGTTGAAACACTGAATAAATATTTTACGTCTGTTGTCAGCAACTTGCTTGCGACAGGTCTTTCAGGACTCCCCTACTTTTGCACCGCACGAAATAACAACTCGTGTCATTTACAAAAGGAATGCAATTTATTTAGAGCTGGTAATACACAAGCTCTGCGAGCGGCATACTTCATTGACATTAAACAACATGGTACGTTACATAGATGCAATGAAGTGGTGATGATGATACTATTAATCACTAACTGAAATCTAAAGCCTAATATTAACTATTGTCTAGAAACTTATAGCATTCGTAAGGAACACGTCTACTCTCTAGTTGTCTCAGTCCGGGTCTGTCCTCACGCTACACATTGCGTGTTCAAACACGGTCGCTGTATCCTCCGTGCATTGGCGAGTCTTGCGTGCATGGTGTCCTAGCACGCTGGCCCGTTAACTCGAGTAACCGGGTACTCCACGGTTACTCGTAGAGGCAAGCTTCCCAATGTCTTGGGGAAGCCCTCGCTCAACTGTACTCAACGCTCCCTTGGTTGACACAAGTGTGTCCCCTTGTGAAGCTATTTATAGCGCTGGTGTCTCTCCTGTCTGGTGTCTCCCTACTAGACTCTGTCTTAACTCTATTACTTATATTCTTAACTCTCTAAACACTTATTGGGGATTTTGACAGGCTCCTCTCCCCTCTGTGTAGTGTTACAACCCTTTAACTCATGCTTGTAACACGTATGGTCACAAAGAAAAATTGGCTGTCCAATTTTGTCAAAGATCCAATAAGTTGTAAATCTCTCGTCTGGGGATAGAACAAACTCTCTTCTTCCCTTACTCACACTGTTCTATTTCTTCACTCGGCTAATTGAGTAGCCCCTCGTATCAGTATAGTTGGCTATAGATCTTCTTGGGAATTGTTTTGATCCGGAACCGTTGTCTTATGACTTATGTCCTGACTTCCGTCTTATGACCCTCTGTCTTCTGACTTCCGTCTATTGACTTATGTCTTTTGACCTGTCCTCATATTGCCCGAAATGACAACCCAATACAAGTTGACTCTGTTATGAGTACAACACATGAGCATAAAATGTTCATGTTCCCAATAATATCAACTCCAACTCGTATACATACAGTTCTACTCTTCACCTTCTCGCTTCCGCTCGTGAAAAGATATTTTCAATGTTACATTAAGGTTTTTAAGAAGTTATTGTGTCCCCTGATTTGAGTTACCGTTCTTTGAAACAAATGGTGTGTGCAACTTTTATGTGTTTGTTTTCCTGTTTGTTTGCGTGTTTTCTAATAAACTACAGTGTACTTAATTTGCTAACATGTGTATGCGTTACTATATTACATGTGTGTATTCCTTCGAGCGCCGTAAATCGGTTTATTGTGGCTACAAATGTTTGTTATTCTTATTTATGACCACAATTCCGTTTCAAGATGCTCAAAGTATTTTCCCTATCTAATCTACTAAAGTATGGCAGTAACACACATAAAACTTGACAACACATTGGTTACACAGATTGACACAGACAAGTCATAACAAGACGTTTCAAGCGGTGAACAAAAAATTTGCCGCTACCTTTCTCTCTCTCTCTCTCTCTCTCTCTCTCTCTCTCTCTCTCTCTCTCTCTCTCTCTCTCTCTCTCTCTCTCTCTCTCTCTTTCTGTCAATGTTTAGTATTGTATCCATTCTCTCCTCTCATTTACACATCTTTCATCCAATTTCATACCCTCGCTTTGCTAAAACATTCAATCGTCATTAAAATATGGTTCATAGCATGAAATAAATGAACATTACATATTTAGAATAAATGATTGGCTGAATTATACAAGTATTCACGCCAAATGACTGTGCGGTTTGTTTGCACGTGTCATGCCTATACAAAATATACAAGTTTGTGAGGATGCTTTGTTACCGATCCTGTAATACTAACTAAGGTAATTTGGTGTGCTGTTCTAAATTATCCTAAGGGAAATAATCTAACTAATTAATTACATTTAAGCAAATTGGGTTAGTTACCTTAAAGTGTTATTGGTAAATGAAATGATGTTAATTCCTAAATGGTTGGGTTAGTTTAGAAATGATATTTTAAATAAATGACTTTGTAAATGATTATGATTATGCGGTGATAAAATAAAGTAATATCTAACAATTGTATGTGTATTATTGGTGTTACATTAAATGGGTTATTCTCTAAATTATGGTGATTTCTAACTATCACATGACATAAATAAAGTTATATATGCACTTGAACATTTTGCAATTCAATTATTCATAGAAAAATGAGTTATGTGTACTGTTCATAAAACAATATTATATACATATCACAGTTACATTTCTATATCTAATTACACTAACTGATGTCGTCCTTTCAGGTGTGAAGATGGAGCAATGTTCTTTGTAGACTATTCTCATATCATAGTTCATTTAGCCAAAGTCTTATATGCTCTCCTTCTTGGATAGTTTACAAATATAGTTCCCTACCAACTTATGTAGGTTCACAGCTAACACTTCAATGTTAATATGGCTTATAGCTGTGTTAGCGCTGCAGACATATTACTTATGCGTCTCTTCGTTTCGCTCTTAATGGCACTGTTACTTTTACCCAGTTTACATGTTTGGCGATGATAACGCACTTACAGTGTAACTTATTCACCACACACGGCACTGATTTACTTAGCAATTACAGTGTCACGGTTTCTGGTGATCTCTGGTCGATCTCTTCCTGAATATCAGGTATTTCAATGGTTGACGGTCGACTCAAGGTGTCTGCCAAAGAGTTCAATCTCCCCTTTAAATGCTGGATGGTAAATGCATAGTTTTGCAGTATCAAAGCCCATCTGTAGACCCTGTTGTTGTGGGGAATGCCAGACTGCATAACAGACAACGGAGAATTGTTGGTTTCGATCACAAACTGTGCTCCTGCCAAAAACCTATGAAGTTTTCTAACACAATAGATTAAGCTTAGGCCCTCCAATTCTGATGCTAAGTATCTCGATTCAGCTGGGCTAATTTTCCGACTTAAGTACATTACTGGGTGGAACTTCCCTTCGTAGAACTGTCCTAGTATCCCCAGATATGGAGATAGCACTCGCATCTGTACGTAAAAAATAGGTAAGATTTTGGTTAGGCAAACGCAGGATAGGTGGAACGCTGAATAAATGTTTCAATTTTGATAGAGCACTAATTAATCCTGCATCTTGCACATTTAATTTAGCCGAAGCTTTCAAAATGTTAGAAAAAACACTGGTGATTTCCGCCAGATTGGGAATAAATTTACTATAATAATTTACAAGACCAAGTAGACTTCGGACCTGTTTCTTGGTCGTTGGCATAGTCAAATTTAGAATCTTGGTCACGATTCTTTCATCTGTTTTTAGTTGGCCCCTGCAGATGGTATGCCCTAGGAAGTCAATCTGTTCCATGCCCAACTCTACTTTAGTAGGCTTGACTGTAAGCCCGAATACTCGCAACCTGTCGAAGACCTGTCGTAGTTTCTGTAGGTGTGATGTCCAGTCTACAGTATGAATACATATGTCATCAATGTATGTAGAAATATTGGTCAACCCGTGGAGAAGATCCCTAGTTAGACGGAGGAAAGTCGCTGGAGCATTACGAAGGCCAAAAGGAAGAAATCGCCACTCATAGAGACCTAAAAGAGTGGAGAAAGCTGTTAAAGGAATTGAATTTTGTTGCATCGGGACCTGCCAATAACCTTTCGTGAGGTCAAGCTTGCTAAAGATGCGAGATGTAGACATATCAAGGATCAAATCCTCGCATGGTGGGATTGGTTCAGCATCTATTTTGGTTACTTTGTTCAAACGTCGATAATCGACGCAGAGTCGAATAGTTGAGTCCTTTTTGTCGACAAGGACGATAGGGAAAGAATACTCTGACTGAGATTTCTGAATTATTCCACTCGACTCAAGAGATAGTAGTTCTTTGTCGAGATTAGCCCTATAATTTAGAGGGATGCAATAAGGTCGACACTTGATTGGGGTGTTGTCAGTCAGAATAATGGAATGTTCTATTCTGTCTGTCTTTCCTGGGATTTCGGAGAAAATGTCTCTGTATTCCGTCACTAATTCTATCATCTGTCGTTGTTGCTCTTCTGTAAGTTTGGTTTCTATCTTTATGCTGTCGATGGTCCCAGTCGTGTCTACAGTAGGGACTGGTAATTCTATTTCGTCTTCATCTGTCTCGTTCAGTACGGTTGTTGTACTAGCTGCGTGTGCTGTTACCTGGCTAAGTGTGTTTGCGGTGTCGCTGTCATGCGTCGCCCTACCTGGTGTAGTTGTGTTGTGTACGCCTGTCGTCCGATTACTTGGTGTGGGTGCATCTTGTTCGTCTGTCTGTAGTTCTTGTCGTGAGAGGTATGGTTTCAGCATGTTGATATGAAATATCTTTAATTTTCCTTTTATCGATATTTCATAATCGGCATCTGATATTTTACGTTCAACGTTGAATGGCCCTTGCCAAGATGTTAGTAACAAATTACGTTTATCCGGTAGTAAAAGCAGAACCTTCTGATTTGGTTCAAGGTGTATAGTTTTAGCACCCTTATTTGCATAGTCACGGTTTCCTTTGCTCGACACCTGATTTAGGGGTCCAACAATATCGACCGCTACACACTCATATGGTCTAGATGCTAATAATGACCGTTGAACTTCGGCCGTCACATGCTTTCCCTTTCTTACAAGATGTTGACAAACAGTACATGAACGACAGAAAATTTTTATATCAGTACAGAATTTAGGCCAGTAGAAGTGTGACAAATCTCTGGCTCTCGTTTTGTCATAGGCCAAATGTCCAGCAAACGGTGACTCATGTGCGATCTTTAGCACATTTTGTCGGTATGTTACAGGTAACACCGTTTGCTGAATTTCATGGTTATTATTTGTGTAATAACGCATGAGAATTCCGTTGTGTTTTCTAAAATACCAAGATGCATTTTTAGTCACTTTCGCTCGCTCACCTAACAATTTAAAATAAGGTGCGATAGTTTGGTCGGTGCTTTGTGCCTCGATAAATTTCTGTCGAGTAGTGTTGGTATCGGCACCGCTGGGTGTTAACAGCTGTAACATCTCATTTTGTAAGTCAGTACAGTGTGTTTGCGTATCTGACCTTGTCACAGCATTAGCCATGTTTTTATGTTTCCAGGCTATTATATCGTCGTCTGTACATTGTTTCAATGAATCTAGACAGCCTAAAATCAGATCCGTACAGGATCTTGCAGGATTGCGCAAGTAAATGTGCCGGTAAGGAACGGGGTATTAATATGCGCTTTTGCCAGTGGGTATTTCTCAATGGTTCCAGAGAAAGTACGGCATTTGACAAATTCACCCGTGTAATCTTCTGGTCTAACACGTTCTTTTCTTAAACCAAGTAAAGTACTGCCGCTATCGATTAAACAATGGCATGGTTGATCATTGACCAGTGCATCGTAGAACTTCAATTTACCTCTGGAGGCACTAGCTGCGTTAGCATCTTCATTGGAGCATGGTATCACGTACCCACATTTCAATTTACCATCCGCATGAAACTGGTGACATATGTCACATTTCTTAAAGTCTAATATGACTGTAACTACTGCCACACTTTCACATACACTCGCTGGTAACACATTTACAAGTTCCGAGTCAATTTGACTATCATCGTCTGATGACGTATCGATGAGTGCAGCATTATTTGCCTTCATTCGTTGCCTACCAAGACATTTATTACTATAGTGGCCATAGCTGGAACAAAAGTAACATTTAACAGCACGTTTAAATGAAGTTCTTCTACTTTCTTGCTTCTTTAACACTGTTTCTAAGTGTGAGGGATATCCTGGGTTCTTATCACACATAGAGTAGCTAGGATGAAACAAACTACAATATCCACATCGAGGTGGCTTCTGGTACGGTTTGTCTTTCTTACGATAATCTTTCTGATTGTAAGATCTATTAGGTACATTGTTTGCAAAAGCAGTGATCTCTGTATCATGTGTTGTGGACTTAAATATGTCACGATTAGAAGAAAAAAAGTATGCCGACCCCCGATTTTCTAGTTGCTCAATGGATTCAATATCTGATTGTTGTAGAAAGTTCGCAATAGGGGTAGGGACGGTGGATATCACCTTGTCCATTACCATAAGATCTTGTAATTTATCAAAGTTTTTGCCCACTTTCGCCGCCCTAGTCCATTTATTAAATGTGCTCTGCACGTTAGAGATGTAATCTAAGAAGGTTTCAGTTGCCTTTGGCTTTATTTGGGAAAACTGAATTTGGTACCCAGTGGCATCTAAAAGAAAGTGTTGCATGATCCTATCGTGAATGTACTGATAATTGTTCCTTAGTTCTGTAGGTATAGATTCTATTACCTTTAATGGCTCCCCACTGAAATTTCTCATGTAGATCATTGCCCAGTCCTCCAAAGGTATTTTCTGAGTCTTAAGTTGGAATTCTATATTCTCAGTCCATGCACTAATTGAATCCCCTACGCTATATGGTTTGATAAGGCCTTTATATTTACTAAACTTATTCTGTTCTTCTTGGCTCTTTTGTTTGCTAGAGGCCATCTGTATGTTTGAATCTACCTCCATTTCCTTCATCTTTAATATAGTTTCTGAATCTACCTGTATCTGCTTCTGTTTGGTGGCTTCCTCTAAATCTAGCTGTTTCTGTTTGGTGGCATGATCTAAATCTAGCTGTTTCTGTTTGGTGGCATGATCTAAATCTAGCTGTTTCTGTTTGGTGGCTTCCTCGACTTCTTTCATCTCTTTTTGATGTAGTCTTTCCAATGCTCTTTCGTCTCTCTCTCTAGAGCAGCTTTCTTTTCCATTCGAGCTATTTCTTCTTTATATTTTTGATCCGCCCACTTCTCTAATTTCTCTCCAGTGTGGCCCATTTCTTTGCCTGCCTGGATACAATCATTTAATGATGCCATTTTGTGGCTTTATGTTAGTTCACAATGATATCACAGTAGTTTTACACAATGGTTTATAATTATGTGTTAGTTATTTACAATTTCACTGAAAAAAAAAGATGCATGATTAACATAGTGAATATCAAAATATTTCAAAAATATACTCATCTAATTCTTTGGAAAATACGGCTCTTGGGATGTTCCACCGCTGTCTTCCCGACACACGAAAATGATCGACTTGAGAACAAAACGGATGCTTCTGTTTAATAGAGAATCAATACTTTAGAAACATGCATATGCTGTAAATACATGTTTATATTTCATGCGGCTGATGAATGAAAAATGTGATTTAGATAATGATAAATGATGTTAATGAATGAATGTTATGATAGTCTGAATGATTGTCATGATTCGTAAGATGATTCGTCATATGACAGTCAATGTCGTCTTGTCTTCACTTTCTATCTTGTTTGGTATAACTTCGTTCTAAGGCTTCCGTTCAGTAGCTAACTATATATTTCCTTTGTACAAAAAAAAAACTTATTTTGCACAAATATTTAACTGAATATGATGAATGGTGACATTGATGGCTGTATCACACAAAATGGTTTGCTTGATAATTTAAATTGATATTTGTATACATTTTCATTACTTTCAATAGAATAACACACTTTCTTAAATTTTCGTAGAATCGCACAATTTGTAACTTAAACTTCCTTCATTGTGGTTCAAGCTCCACAAATGGTATGATATTAATTATCACGTAGTAATGGTGTTAATCACTCACGTTATTCACAAAACACAATTATTTCTGCCATTGTATGCAAAATAATTTACATTAGTTTTAGATAATTTCACACAGAAATAATGTCGAATGGTGCTTGTTGATGTTGGTTCAGGAATTTCTGATACCAATTGCCTGTTGACGTTGGTTCAGGGACTTCTGACACCAATTGGGGTCCTGTATGTCAGCAACTTGCTTGCGACAGGTCTTTCAGGACTCCCCTACTTTTGCACCGCACGAAATAACAACTCGTGTCATTTGCAAAAGGAATGCAATTTATTTAGAGCTGGTAGTTCACAAGCTCTGCGAGCGGCATACTTCATTGACATTAAACAACATGGTACGTTACATAGATGTAATGAAGTGGTGAGAATGATACTATTAATCACTAACTGAATCTAAAGCCTAATATTAACTATTGTCTAGAAACTTATAGCATTCGTAAGGAACACGTCTACTCTCTAGCTGTCTCAGTCCGGGTCTGTCCTCACGCTACACATTGCGTGTTCAAACACGGTCGCTGTATCCTCCGTGCATTGGCGAGTCTTGCGTGCATGGTGTCCTAGCACGCTGGCCCGTTAACTCGAGTAACCGGGTACTCCACGGTTACTCGTAGAGGCAAGCTTCCCAATGTCTTGGGGAAGCCCTCGCTCAACTGTACTCAACGCTCCCTTGGTTGACACAAGTGTGTCCCCTTGTGAGGCTATTTATAGCGCTGGTGTCTCTCCTGTCTGGTGTCTCCCTACTAGACTCTGTCTTAGCTCTATTACTTATATTCTTAATTCTCTAAACACTTATTGGGGATTTTGACATCTGTTCTGCCTGCTTATCGTCGACAACTTACCATCCGCATTTTCTTATCATAGTGGAGTATGAGTTGAGCCTGTACCGGTTGCATTTCCTGATCAGCGAGGGCATTAATTGAATTAACCATGACATCTCTGTTTTAAGCCTAATTAGCCGTTTTATCGCGATGCAGCAATCTATTGATATCTGACGTCTCACTTAGCATACCTTCTGGTTAGTTTCGTGCAGGTCTCCAGTTGACTCTCATTTTAACCTCTCTCTCTCTCTCTCTCTCTCTCTCTCTCTCTCTCTCTCTCTCTCTCTCTCTCTCTCTCTCTCTCTCTCTCTCTCTCTCTCTCTCTCTCACCACATACATGCTTTTCTGTTTGTTAACCTATATTTTCTATCACAAAGATGTGTCTTGGGAGAAAACATGAAGATATAACAGCGGTTCTCAACCTTTTTTGGTCCATGCACTCCTTCACCATATGTTCAGAATGCCATCCCCTCCTCCCTTTCCTATTACCTCCCTATAAATTCCCATGACCCTATACAGAATACGTGAAAAAAAAAACTAAATTTAATAACACATACTAGACCAAGTCTAGACGTTTATATAAAACATGATTTGCTGGTCTACTTACGTTATTCAACGAATTTCAGAAGGGCGAGAAGTACAGAACCGTAAAGGATGGAGGGAAAAACAATATCATGAAATCTTTTCTTGTATTAACGCGATCATGAAATAATTTTAGTCCCCCTCCGCCCCTAGCAACCCTAAAATTCCAATCGGGGGGGGGGGGGAATTCCCCACCGGTTGAGAACCACTGAGATAGAAGATATAACCACAAAGATGTTCCCTGGATAGCCATCTACCAACCTACCTACCCTTTATTTTTGTTGTACATATCTTGCGGTTTTTAAGATTTTCGTTTGAAGACCGTCTTGCCCTCGGTGGTTAACAGAATCAATAATATATATTTCAACACAAAATACTTAATGGCTTAACACCACAAGGTGTTAATAAATAACAAATACTTAAATACTTAACTCCCTTAGCGAGGAAAACTGGAAGTAGTTAACACCCTTAGATCGAGATATTGTTCTTTATTCTTGCCAAATAGGTTCTGTAGAATAAACCTAAGGCTGAGGTTGCAATGATGACTGTTATTAGTAAATAGCTTTGTCACTCTGTCATTTGTCTCGGACATCAGATCAGCTATCACTACTAGTCGGCGTCTATCCCCTATTTATTTGTCCATATCCGGCAGACCTTTGTTAAATTGGATACCCGTCTTAGTTTCGTACATGGTTTGCATTTCCACGTAGCATCATATAACCTTCTCTGGGGTCAGGACGGCCATGTTTGGGAAATGGGTCAGTAAATGGCGTACAAAGGAGGATTTCCCCCTACCAGTTGGGTACACATTCAGCGATGTAAAGGGGTGCTTCCAGCTGGGATCCATGAGTAGTACTGATCAAATACCTAGCCATGATGCGTGTTTTAACCAACTGCGTAAGAGGTCCACACCCACGCTGTTACTCGGCGGACAACCCATACTGAGATAAACTAGAGAAAGAGAAATAATTTAAACTTCTCACACCACCTCGTGTCTAATCCTCTATCCCGACCCCATACCCGCGCTACCCCTCCCCACAGCTCCGGCCACCCGGTAACGTCCCCTTAACAAGGATAAACTGGAAGTGATTATCTCCCCTTAGCTTGCAAAGTATGAAAAATGTGGTGCCAGCACGTGATCGGCGAGTGACCTATTCCCCCTGACGTCAAATAGCTTGTATCAGAAAAAAATGTGATGCGGCACCACATTTGCTGGTCGAAAACAACATTACTGACAGCCTCATTCACCTTTCTTGTTCTGAAGGCCTTTTAAACATTGATCGTTTTATAGCTAAGGGAATGGTGTAGCTGGTAAAGAAGCTATTTAATGTGTCTTCTTAACTTCACAAATTGAAGCGCGGTAGTTCTGGCCAGGTGTCCATAGGGTTAATCAGCGTCTAGGCAAGGATTATATTCCTCCTCCTCATCCTCCTCCTACTCTACCGCCTACTACTGCTGCTGCTGCACTACTACTACTACTATTACTACTACTACTACTACTACTACTACTACTACTACTACTACTACTACTACTACTACTACTACTACTACTACTATTACTACTACTACTACTACTACTACTACTACTACTACTACAACTACTACTACTACTACTACTACTACTACTACTACTACTACTACTACTACTACTACTACTACTACTACTACTGCTGCTGCTGCTGCTCCTGCTGCTACTACTACTGTTACAGCTGCTGCTATACGCGTTGCAGAATGTAGAAAACTCTGTAACACCAATACGTCTGGAACAAGACATGCTTCTACACAGACATGCTCTAACTGTCCGCCTGTTTGAGCTACCATTCTAGAACAGTTGTCGACCAAGGCTTTAGAGCGTGGTTCTCCCTGCATGAGATTTAGTCTGTAGTTGCATTTTCTCGCACTAGTTTAAGGCTTGTGCCCTCCCAGTCGCGCTCCTCCGCCGGAAGACGTTAACACAATGTGATGTGTTGGGTTTGGTGAGCCCCGTCCAACATTTTACGATAATAGAAAGCAGGTAGCACCATTTACTGTTATACGGTAGCTCAGTCATATTTGAATCAGACCTGACCTGATGCACATTATATAATCACATGCTTTATTTTTGGTAATGTAACTTACATTAGTCAAAGTGGGGCCATTCTGTCGTTGTACAATTAGTTGAGATTTGGGGTTCCCAGCTGCTTCACAAGAAAATGTAATCTCGTCTCCTCTTTGAGTGATGGTGTTGATATATCTATTAGCTATCCGAAACGAGGTTACAGTTGCTGGATCTGAGGGTATGAAAATCATGACAGTATCAACACAAGCATTACTGCCTTTATCACCCAGACCATCATTGTAATCTATATTTCAGAAGAAGAAATAGTGACAGTGAAAGAGATCAAGGCTGTCGTGCGAAATTAAACAAACAGAAAAAAACAGCACACCAGAGCTAGATGGTATAAGGTATGATGATATTAGTATGTGTACCGAAAACGAGTTGGACGAACTAGTAGATATGTACACATCAGTATAGTGACTGCTAGTATCAATGGGACGGTCTCCCTGGCGAAGGCGTTAATGACACTGTTCGTAATCCCGTATATTCTCGTAAGAAACACAACTGTGCGAGATTCGGCAGCGGATCGCGCCGCGTTTATTACTTACGGAGGGTATGTGAGCCGGTTGTTCAGAAAGCAATGCACACTACTGAACGTAACATTTGCCAAGACATCAACAGCAGCTGAAAAATGCTGGTGTTGACTGCAATGTTATGTAAAGGATATGTGAAAAAAAGCATCAACGGGCTGGGGTTACACAGCTATCTGATTCCCATGCCGAAGCCTGGCAAAGATCACACACAAATTCAAGGATATCGTTTAACCACCATGCAAAATACAATAAGCAAGCTGTTGGAGAAGTTAACTGCCAGAAAATTATCAAGCCAGCTTGAGAGGCAATGTCTTTGTCCACCTACCCTTTGAGGGTACTGTCCAAACAGAGAAACCAGGACCAACGCAGCAGTTTTTGCCCATGATGTGTGTGAATGTTTCCACTCAGGCATTGAAACGTGCTGCAGCAATGGAACGTGAGGATGCTTACAACATAGTACCGTTGGATTTCTTAATGGTTCAGCTATTTGAAATTAAGATAATCAGTTATCAGTTATCAGTTATCAGTTGGGGTATCTTCGTTGCACTCCGGACATGTCCATAGGTGCTCAGATCCTCCCCCAGCATATGCATCAGCGTCCGGTGGCTAATAGTGCCAGTTCTGTGTTGGTTGACGAGGCACTTTGTTTTCCCGATGTACCTCTCGCGTCTGGCTGTGCCGATTCTTACTCTCAAGTCTTTCATCCTGGACAGCGATGTGGAATCACTGACGTCAAAATCCTCTGTTCTCGCCAAATCTTTAAGGACGTTACTAACATCGGCACGATCCATGGGCTGGCCATCTACAGGGGGTGCAGAGCCAGCCAGTGTGTCAGCTCGTTCATTTCTCTCGACTCCCGCATGTCCCGGGACGAAGATGAAGGTGACTTTACGGACAACAGACTTCCGCAGCGATTCAGTCCACTGTCTACGTACAGATCCAGCTTCGACCTTCTGAATCATGCTCATTGAATCACTTAGTACACACACGTTGGTATAATGCTGTGATTCCAGCCATATGAAAGCCTGTGTAACTGCCATCACCTCCATCGTCATGCTGCTCGTGGTCATAGAGTGGGCACCACTGGATTCTTGAACGGTTCGGCCCGCTGAACGGGCTGTAAATGCCCACGCACTTCTCTGCTGCTTTACAACAAATCCATCTGTATAGATGAGCACTTCGGGGCTATCTGAGTGTTCATAGATGAGCGCGTTAACCTCTGCATTGACAGCGGCAGGGTTCTGCTCTCTGCACCGTCTGTCGAGTGTGATAATGCAGGAGAAAGTGCTCTTAAAGGCTGGAGGTATTAAGAATTAAGATAAGTCCATGCCTGCTTAATTGGGTCTCTGCAGCCCTCTTCCAACGAAAAGTAGTGTTTAGATGTGGCAGTTGGACTTCCGAACCAACAACAATATATCCTTGCCTACCACAGGGATCACCATTATCTCCGGTGCTGTTCAACGCCTAAACCGTGACAATCAACGATAAGCAGATAACAGGACGGGAGAGGATATTGTCGTATGTCGACGATGTGTTACTGTATCCTCAGGGTATGGTTAGAGATCAAGTTGCTACAAACATAACTAAAAAAAAACTACAAACAGAACAATCTTGAGATTTGGAGATTATGTGCTGGTGTTCAGACAGGGCAGAGACAAGGAAAAGCTAGCTTCAGACTTACAGATGGCAGTAAACATGGTGACGGAGTGGTGCAGGGACACAGGGGCCGTTCTAAACCCAGACAAGGCATCGGCTGTGTGGTACTCCCTGGATAATCGGATTTTGAAGGCAGATGTCACATGTATTAATTATATTGACTGGACGTCCTCTTAGTTTTATTTTGGTTTTGTTTCGCATATCCATTACAGGACATCACCGTCAACATCAGCATCTTTCAGCTGATCGCTGATTTCTTCGCAAGATTACGCTCTGTAGTTTGACATTGCTCACATACCCCGTAAGTTACCGACACAGAGAGAACCGCTACCGATTCTTGCGCACGTCATGTTACTCACGAGAGTATACGGGATTATGGAGAAAGACGTTAAACCGCTAGGCCAGGGAGAACGGCGTCCTCTTAGTAGTGAGAGTAAATTGAAGTACTTGGGTATCACCTTCGACAGGTGTATGTCTTTTAAGGATCATGTGGAGGCTTTGGTAGTGAAGGGTGGTAGGGGATTTATTGCATTGCGGGCGAAGACCGCAAACGGGCACAGCAGAGGATGATCTACAGGCTCTTTCAGCAGTAAATAATTTATGTCATTGAGTATGGTTTTAATGCGGCCATAAGGGTGATTCTGGAGTGCACACATGACGAATCAATTATATACATGAGGCATATCCTGGCGCTAACAACAATGGCGGATAGGCAAAGGGTCCTTCAAACCAAATGGTACCTGAGAGTTGCTACAAATCACCCCCTGCATGCAGCAATGAATATGGTCAAGGTCATAAACTAAGACTAGGCAGGTCATAGACTAATACGAGGCAGGTCCTGGATTGCACAGGCAGAAATGTGTTAACATTCAAACAATTTTGTGTGACGGTTCACTCCGACGGCTGCTGGAATGTGGAAAAACCAATTTAATTTATGTTAGTCTGTCTGTCGTCTGTCGTGTCAATGTCTTTGTGTCTTCACCTCTGTTCGACCTCACTTGAAACGTCCTTGTGAAACATGTTCATATACAATCTTTTACATTTACAACAATTATCATACATAAATTTATCTATCCATTTGCTACACACAATTAGCTGTGATTGTAGACTCAACTTTCTGATTTTATTTTCACCAGCTTAATTTATTTCAGTCTTCATTTCATCTTTTCGCTAAACCACCTGTATACTTTCTAGGTCATTTTATCTTTTGCCGGTACATTCACGGCTCACTACTGTACACCAATTTGGCAATCAATTTTCCTGGTGTGTTCACCTTGGTCACTCAATTTTTTCTAGTGGGATTAAGGCCCACTTATAGCACCAACTCCTTCAATTTTTCCTGGTGGGATCAAGCCCAACTTCTGACACCAACTGGTTTAATTTTTCCTGGTGGGATCAAGCCCAACTTCTGACACCAACTGGTTTTCGCTTATCAACAACCTGTTTTCGTGCGAACCCTTCATTCACCCCTCGAAATCACAAAACACATCGTTGGGTGAATGGACATTCCAAATTCATGTTTAATCATATCTTATACATCTCGCTCTCTGAGCAAACACAATTCACAATCATTATTCAATGGACTATCATTGATTAAGTGTAACTATGCTTTGTCTAAACTCTACACCATAAGGGAAAACACAGATGTCTTGTCACACCGGTTGTCAGACTCCGTCTGACTCAATTCACATCTCGAGTCCAGTTTCTCGTCCCCTTCTCTCGTGCGGTTAGCTGTGCGGCGTGCTGGCACACTTACCACGTTTGTCCAGTTGTCCAGTCCTCGTCCTACAGCTATACTAGAGTTCAGTCTGTTTACGGGTAATCCCCGTGATTACGGTATTCTGTCTTATTACGGGAGTGCATTCCCGTCATGTCCTAATTATGTCCTAGCTATGACACATGCGTGTCCTGTCTAGGTTGGGTCCTAACACTAGTTTGGAGTACTACCTCCTTCTACTGTCTCTCTCTATGTATACTCTTGTATAGAGTCCCTATCATGTCCTGTCTCTGTCCTTTACTTTCCTCTGATCTTGTCCTACATGTATCTATGTCTATTCTAGTTCTATCTCTGTCTCTCCCAGCACTCTGACAATATCAACAATAAGAAAGAGACAAACAGCTTTCTTTGGTCATGTAATGAGAAGAGAGGCATTGGAGAACATCGTGACAACTGGAAAGATCGAGGGGAAGAGAGGCAGAGGCAGACTAAGAGAAATGATTCTCGATGGATTGAGACGATGGCACAGAGGAATATCAGCAGCAGATTTGATCCAGAAAACCAAAGACCGAGATCTGTGGAGAGCCATGAACGCCTACGCCAGCTGGCAGGTAACTTGATGATGATGATGATGAATCAGGAGATCATGTTCGGCACACGTCTGAAGGTGGACGAGTCCATTGCTGTTACAATTTCCTCCTCCGTGCTTTCCAATAATGCCACTCCAAGAGTTGGTGTCCGTGCCTACTCTGGCATTGAAATCCCCAAGGAATATCAGTTTGTCTCCTTTGGGAACAGATGTTAATACACTGTGCAGGTCTTCATAGAACATGTTCTTGACGTCATCTTCATCGGTCATGGTTGGTGCGAGACACACGACGGTTGCATGCTTTCTTCCGTTCAGCAGGGGCAACTTAATGGTCATGAGCCTGTTGTTTATAGCTTTCGGAAATCCAGCTAGTTTGTCAACCAGGGCCGACGTAATGGCAAATCCCACACCGGACTGGCGTCTTTCCTCGCTTTTCATTGCACTCCAGAAGAATCTGTAGCCGGCACCTACTTCACAGATTTGGCCTCCTTCTGCAAGTCATGTCTCGCTCAAGGCTGCAATGTCGATGTTGTACCTGCCCAGCTCTCTCCCAATCAGTGATGTTCGTCTCTCTGGGCCCGATGTGCCGCCTCTATCAAGTAGGGTGCGTGCATTCCAAGTTCTGATTGTCAAGGGAATACGGTTTGCTTTTTAAAGCTTTACCTGTTTTTACTTTGTATGTCGACCGCAGTATAGGGTATCCACCAAACGCGGGTAGCTGGTTAGGTAATGATGGAACAGACAATGTTTAGGGCACCTGTTCTAACCCCTTCCTCATGCTATGGAGGTGAGCAGTGCTCTCCTATAGAGGGCTGTTCAGTTACTCAGGGGCTGCCGAATCCTACTTCTGCTCCGATCAATAGAAGACGCCATCGCGATATATGACGTTGGATGAAGAATGACTTGCGGTGAATTGGATTAAAGTGAGGAAGAGTTGACGCAATTCGTTGACCTCTCTCACCTGAATCCATCTGAGTCCAGTGGCAAGACAAGTCAAGGCGACTGGAGACGAATACAGGTGCAGTGGATGACCAGGGCGCTCTACGTGCCTTGCCGTGCTCATTACGTTCCACAACGCTTTGCAGGTAAACGCCGTCTTGCCCTTTGAGTCATTAATGATTTCATTCGCGCAGTCGGCCAGTTCCTGTCTTCACATGATTGGCTTGACACAAAATCGGTTACCCACGCTTGGTTTATCCAGCCTGTCACAGATGTTGTCGGGAAGGGGGGGGGGAGGAGGAGGCGCTGTCGCATGCTGACAGCTACTAGGAGCCACAGGTGTGAGCTGGATGTCAGGCTTGGACCAGTTTGGAATGGGCTCTGAAAAGGGCATGACAGTGGTCCTTACCAAAGGTACTACCAATGCCTGACATCCCATAGTTTGACCCCATGGTTTCCCACAGGTGATCTCAGTTAAGCAGATACACAGGGGGAATCGGTGGACAGACAGCGAAAGGATCAGAAGTTTTCACCAGGTAATCGGAGGTCCGTGTGGCCGAGAGGCTTAACACGCCCACGCTTAAACCTTCTCTGGTTATCGCGTTTTGTGGTTTCATTACGCACACCGGTCCGTTATACTTAAATTTTGAATTCTCGTCCTTGACTTGGAGACGAAAATTGCAATTACTTCCTAAGGCGGAGTGGGTTCGCTGATGGTGAGGGGCACTGATGCTATGAAGTTAACCCTTATGCAATAATCAGTCCAGTGCACTCGCTAGCAGCAGCAACAATTGGCAGTACTAGCACGTGTGTGGAATACGCTCAAGTTCAAACCGAGCGAGCAAAATATAAATAAAAAGAGGTGATCACAATGTTTGAGCAGGGAATGTAGACTGGTGTTATGGATTGAGAGAGTTGCAAGTACTAGAGTTTTCAGATGAAAATGCTGGTAGAGATGACGCGGTAGTGTTTTGGTATGTGAGTCTGTGTGTGTCTGTATAAGGAAGAAGAAGCAGGGTTGGAGGAAGACGAAAAAGAAGGCTGGGGAAGTTACGGAAGTGGAGGAGGAAGAGGAAGAGGAAGAAGAAACGGAAGCGGAGGAAAAAGCGCAGGGAGAAGACACAGATGAAGCGGTAGAATCGGATGAAGAAGAGGACTAAGAAGATATTTTAGGGTGTTAATAATATTAGTTAGTTAGTTAGTTAGTTAGTTAGTTAGTTAGTTAGCTAGCTAGTTAGTTACTTAGTTAGTCAGTCAGTCAGTCAGTCAGTTAGTTAGCTAGCCAGCCAGTTAGTTAGTTAGTCAGTCAGTCAGTCAGTCAGTCAGTCGGTCGGTCGGTCGGTCGGTCGGTCGATCGGTCGGTCGATCGGTCGGTCAGCTAGCTAGCTAGCTAGTTAGTTAGTTAGTTAGTTAGTTAGTTAGTTAGTTAGTTAGTTAGTTAGTCGACAGATCATCCTTATTGCACATCGAACCATTCAGTCCATAAGTGCTCGGATCCCCTCCTCAGCAAATCCCGCAGCGTTTAGCGGCTAACGACACCAGTTCTGTGTTGGTTTATCAGTCTTCTTTGGCTTCCTGCGTAGTGTTCTTGTTTGGCCACATCTTTTTTAACTTTCTGTTCTCGTAGTCTGGCCATGGTTGTAGATTCACAGTCATCACTTGGTTCTCGCAACAGTCTTACTTCTCGTAGAGCATTCAGAATGTCAGCCTGGTCCATGGCACGTCCGCCTTCCACAGTAGCCTTACCTGCAAGCCTGTCAGTCTGCTCATTTCCTTGTAAACCCAGATGCCCTGGTACGAAATTGAAAATAATCTTTGCCAGCCGAGAGCTTCCCAGAGACAACAACCACTGTCTTTGGACTCAACTCATCTGTATCTTCCTCAACATACTCGTTGAGTCCCTACGGAAGCATCCTCGAGTGAAGGTCAGTGTCTCGAACAATGTTATTGCTTTACTTACTACCATAACTTCCATAGTCAGACTACTTGTGATCAAGACGAAAGCATCGGAATTTTCCTTCACAATTCTCCTTCCAGCCTGAGCTGTAAAAGCTCATGACAGCATCATCCTCTAAAGAATTCTCGAAGATAGAGCATGTACTTCCGTCTCCACAGCAGCCGGATTTTCTTCTATGCATTTTCTGTCTAATTGGATGCAAATTGAAAAGGACGTACACAACTCTGCTGGCACTTGTACCCACTCCTCTCCACGTTCTAAGTCCTCGAGTGAACACACCTGTTGAAGAATGTCTTCGGCTTGACCCATACACGACCGTCCTCTTTTTAACCTGTTGCCCTTTACTTTCTTAATTTCATCATGCAGTGGATGTTGTGTGTTTGCGTTGACATAGTCGTTTAGTTTAGTCGTTTAGTCGTTGGATCAACATCACGGCACACGGTTTAACCCATAAGTGCTCCGTTTTCCTCCTAACTCAAACCTGAGTCTGGAGAAACTCAGCACAATGCATGAACTCCGTTGCATCGGCGAGGATCCTGAAATACTTTGGGTAGATTTTTAACTCGAAATTTTGCTGGGGCAGCGCCGTTAGGTTACTCTTTTTCGATTTCCAACTGACAAGGGATTTTTTACGTGCGCAACAATACACACGGGCTTCCGATCCCACTACCCAGAGACCAGGGGAAATTTTGTTACTGGAAGTCCAGGTGGATTTTATAAACAAATCCCGGTCCTCACCGGGGCCTGAACCCGGGACCTCCAGCACTCGAGGCGGACACCATACCTCGAGACCACTCAGCCCCCCCCCCCCAAACCTTGCGTTGACTTTGAAGTAGGCACGGTGCTCGGCAAATTTGTATTCTGTCCCCCATGATTGGAAAATCAAGAAGGTACCGCATCGCACTTGCATGCTGTATTGCTTGTACACATAAGTATAATACGTATAGCCTCATTCTGTTTCCTTTCGATCCTTGCCATCACTTACGGCTGAGAGTCAGGATCGCCATCGTATACTCAAACCCAGAAAGGACCAGACCCTCGTGTAGAAGACATACATGGCGCTGCTCACAGTTTGCTGCCGCCATCACCCGCATCGGTGCCAAATTCTGTTTGGCCTTTGTTATCACCTGGTCTATGTGTTCACAATAAGAAAGGCTTCGATCAAATCGTATCCCCAGGTAATTCATTGCCTGCGTTCTTGTGGACTTCTTTTTTTTTTTTTATTGCACTCGCTCGCTTTGAACTCAAACGTAGCCCATCCACTCCATATTTTAGTAGTGGACTGAATTTTGCGTGTGGATTAGCTTTCCCTATTAACGGTGTCCATTGCCATCAGGCGAACCCACTCCGACTTCAGAGGTACTTGTAATTTACGTCCCCAAGTCAAGGACGATAGGTCGACATTTTAGTCCAGCTGTCCCGGTGTAGGGGTTGAACCCCTTACCTCGGCATCAGCACACCGGGTGTTTAAGAACACGCGTTCTTACCCATTCGACCATGCGGACCTGCACCTGTGTTCTTTCCACAGTCTCTGAGCACAGATTAACAGGTGGTGTTGGAGTGTTGACAATATGATTATTCAAAGAGAACCATGTCACTGCTGCTTTTGTTAGTTTGTTCATTGCACTAGCTTCACCACACCAAATGCTTATGCAATTGAGCTCTGTTTGTAGCTGAGTTTAGTTGAGCTAGGAACTTACATCACTGCACTTAGGACATTTCCATACGCGTTCAGTCCCCTCGTACAACAGCCAGCCAAGAGTCACACTACTAATCGTCCCCACCGTTATGTGATTGAAAGTTCTAGTCTTCCCTCTCAATTGTGAGATTCTACCAGAACCCCTGCCAATCCCCCGCAATCTCATCCTTTCCACATACTGGTTCTCAATCTGTTCCCCCGTGTTCTCCACCTGGTCCCACCGGCGCACGACCACTTCCCTTTTGCACATAAGTAATCTACCACCAAGAGGTGCATTCCCTGGCAGCCTATCAGTCTGTTCATTCCTCTGCACTATCACGGGGCAAGGGCAAACAATCCATACATTTCTCACAATATGTGACCTCTGAAGCGAGGTGAGCCATTCCACACGAAACATTCCTTTCTCCACCTTACTAAGCATACTCCTTGAATCCGTGATGAAGACAACGTGTGTTGCTGTGGTCTCCTCCAAACAACGGAATGCCGCTGTGACTGCTTCCCCCTCCATTCTCATGTTAGAGGTCGTAGCCTCATATGCCAGTCTCTCCTGTTTTAAGAATTGTCAATTAGCTTTAGCAATAAAACCCCAACCACTCCGTCTCTTTCTCATCACTGACCCATCAGTATAGATCACCATGTCACCTTGATGTGTATTTCTCTGGATCAGTTGTTGCACCTTGCATGCTGTGCGGCCCGCTGCCCATTCTCTGCACTCATGACCCAGTGTTACTATTACATAGTGAAAGTCAGTAATGTCTGTCGGTACTTCAACCCACTCTTCTTTTTCACGACTTATGGTCTCCAGATCACACACATCTGATGTGTAGATATTTCTGCCTGTGCAATCCAGGACCTGCCTCGTATTAGTCTATGACCCGCCTCGTCTTAGTTTATGACCTTGACCATATTTATTGCTGCATGCAGGGGGTGATTTGTAGCAACTCTCAGGTACCATTTGGTTTGAAGGACCCTTTGCCTATCCGCCATTGTTGTTAGTGCCAGGATATGTTTCATGTATATAATTGATTCGTCATGTGTGCACTCCAGAATCACCCTTATGGCCGCATTAAAACCATACTCAATGACATAAATTATTTACTGCTGAAAGAGCCTGTAGATCATCATTGTATTTACTGTATTTTCCAAATAATAACTTGTATTGCTTTATGTAACAGAATGCAGAGCAGGTGTAATTAGAAAATCAGTCCGACGTGAAATTCAGAAGTACTTCCCATAGGCCCAAAAAGAACTTCAACTTTCTTTCAGATGAGTATACATTTTGTTTTGATAAAGTGATTAGAATGACATATTAAATTGAAAACTGTATACATTTAATATCGTTATACAATATTGATTGTTCATTTCATTGCATATGCGAGTGTGTGGATAAACATTATCAAAATGTCAACATTGGGAGAATGTGTACAGGCTGTCAAAGATCCACACAGGAGCTTAAAGAGTTAAGACAGAGCTATACACAGAACACCAGACAGGAGAGACACAGGCACTATATTTAGCTTGACGACAGGACACACTCGTGTCAACTAATAGGTTATTGAGTGCTGATGAGCGAGGGTTTCCCAAGAGTATAGGGAACTCGCTTCTCGACAAGTAACTGGAGAATACCAGTTACTTGAGTTAACTAACCAAGCGTGCTGGGACTCTACGCACGCAAACTCGCCAGCGCACGCACGACTGAATGTCCGTGGTTCAACACGCAACTACCAGCGTGCGGCAGACTGGGACAAGGGACTGATAGAGAGCAGACGTGTTCGCTAGGAACCTTATATAGTTTATCAGCAATAGTGTTGGCTAGGCTTTAGATTCCAATTAGTTAATAGTATCATTGTGTTCACCTCTTACATGCATCTGTGAAACATACCATGTTGTTAATTATCCATGATGTATTCCGCTCGCAGAGCTTGTGTGTAAATAGCTCTAAATAAAAATGTATCCTTTTGTAAACCACACGAGTTATTGATTCGTGTCGTGCAAAAGTAGGGAGTCCTGAAATTACCTGTCGCAAGTAGGTTGTTGACAGGCAGGACCCATTTGGTGTCAGAAGTCTTCTGAACCAACGTCTAAAGACTCTAAAATTATTTTGTGGTGTGAAAATTATCCATTATAGAATGTGTGAAATAGAATTTTTTTTTCGAAAATGAACACCAAAATACTTTAAAAAGTACCATTTGTGGAGTTTGAGCCACAATTAAATGAAAACTAATTTAGAAATTGTGTAATTTTGTGAAAAGTGATAGCAAATGTTGATGAATTGGTTTAAATGAATATATGTACAAATATGTTGCACAGTTATCCAGCACACCATCGTACATTTCATTTTGTGTGACACAGCCATCAATGTCAACATTAATCACATTTAAGAATATATTAGCTGCTAAACGGAATCTATAGAGCGTAGTCATACCAACCAGAATGAAAGTGAAGACAAGACGACAGTGACACTCATACGACGTTTCATCTTACAAATCATGACAAGCATTGATACTATCATATCATTCATCCATTAACATCATTATCATTATCCAAATCACATTTGTTATTGATCAGCCACATGAAAAATGAACATGTATTTGTAGTATATACATATTTTCTAAAGTAATGATGCTCTACTAAACAGAAGTGTCAGTTCTCCAATCAAGTCAATCATTTTGTGTAAGGAATTCAGCGGTAGAACATCCCAAGTGCCAAGTTTTTCCAACCGATTAGATGAGTATATTTTCGAATAATTTTGATACTGACCATTTTAACGATGCATCTTATTTTTCAGTGACAATGTAAATGAACTAACATATAATTGTACAACTATTGTGTGATACTGAAATATTATTATTGTGAAATAACATAAAATCATAAAATGGCATCGTTAAATGACTGCATTCAGGCAGGCAAGGCACTAGGCCACACTGGACAGGAGTTAGAGAAATGGGTTGATCAAAGATACAAAGAAGAATTAGCCCGACAAAAGGAAGAAACAGAGAGAAAACTGCTCTACAAAGAGAAGAAGCAGAGAGAAAAGCTGCTCTCGATAGAGATGAAAGGGCATTAGAAAGACAGCATCAAAAAGAATTGAAAGAAGTAGAGGAAGCCACCAAACAAAAGCAGATACAAGTAGAGTCAGAGACAAAGTTAAAGATGAAAGAGTTAGAGATAGAGTCAAACTTGCACATAGCCTCTAGTAAACAAAAGAGCCAAGAGGAGCAAAATAAATTCTCCAAATATAAAGGCCTTATCAAGCCATACAGCGTAGGCGATTCCATTACTGCATGGACGGAGAATATAGAGTTTCAACTTAAGACTCATAAAATACCTTTAACAGATTGGGCAATGATCTACATGAGAAATCTCAGTGGTGAGCCATTAAAAGTGATAGAATCAATACCTACAGAACTAAGGAGTGACTATCAATACATACACGATAGAATCATGCAACATTTCTTACTTGACGCTCCGGGGTATCAGATTCAATACTCACAGTTAAGACCCAAACCTAGTGAAACCTTCTTAGATTACGTCTCTAACGTGCAGAGTACATTTAATAAATGGACTAAGGCGGCAAAAGTGGGGAAAAACTTCGATAAACTGCAAGATCTAATGGTAATGGACAAGGTAATATCCACTGTCCCGACCCCGTTTGCAAAGTTCCTCCAACAGGCAGACATAGAGTCCATTCAAGAGCTAGAAAAACGTGGATCTGCTTACTTTTCTGCAAATCGTGATATCTTTAAAACCAACATCCATGAGACTGAGATCACGGCCTTCGTAAAAAACGAACCTAATAGATCGTATAGGCAAAAAGAGTATCATAGGAAAGACCAGCCCTATCAAAAACCTCCACGTTGTGGATATTGCAATTTACATCATCCCAGTTATTCTATGTGCGATAAAAACCCCGCATATCCATCTCATTTAGAAACAGTCATAAAGAAGCAAGAGAATAGAAGAAACTCGTTCAAACGTGCTATCAAATGTTATTTTTGTTCGAGCTATGGACACTATTCGGCAAAGTGTCTGGGCAGACAAAGGATGAAGGCAAACAATGCTATGCTCATCGATACGTCATCAGACGATGATAGTGTGATAGACTCTGAACTTGAGAATGTGCTACCAGAGAATGTGTGTGAAAGTGTTGCAGTAGTTACTGATATACTTGATTTCAATAAATGTGATACATGTAACAGGTTTCATGCGGATGGGAAATTAGAATGTGGTCACGTTATTCCATATTCCATCGAAGATACTAGCGCAGCTAATGCCTCCAGAGGTAAATTGAAGTTCTACGATGCACTGGTAAATAACCAACCATGCCATTGTTTACTGGACAGCGGGAGCACTTTACTTGGCCTGAGAAAAGAACTGGTGAAACCAGAAGATTACACGGGTGAATTTGTCAAATGCCGTACTTTCTCTGGAACAATAGAGAAATACCCACTGGCAAAAGCGCATATAAATACCCCGTTCCTTACCGGCACATTTACGTGCGCAATCCTGCAAGACCCTTGCACGGATCTTATTTTAGGATGTCTAGACTCATTAAAGAAATGTACTAACGATGATATATTAGCCTGGAAGGAAACGAACCTGGCTAACGCTGTAACAAGGTCAGAAACGCAAACTCACTACACTGACCTGCAGAACGAGATGTTACAGCTGTTAACACCTTGCGGTGCTACTAACAATAATACTCGACAAGAATTTATCGAGGCACAACGCACCGATCAAACTATCGCACCTTATTTTAGATTGTTAGGTGAGCGAGCGAAAGTGACCAAAAATGCATCTTGGTATTTTAGAATACACAACGGAATTCTCATGCGTTATTACACAAATAATAACCATGAAATTCAGCAAACGGTGTTACCTGTAACATACCGACAAACTGTGCTGAAAATCGCACATGAGTCACCGTTTGCTGGACATTTGGCCTATGACAAAACCAGAGCCAGAATTTTGTGACATTTTACTGGCCTAAATTCTGTTCTGATATAAAATTTTTCTGTCGTTCATGTACTATTTGTCAACATCTTGTAAGAAAGGGTAAGCATGTGACGGCCGAAGTTCAACGGTCATTGTTGGCATCAAGACCATTTGAGTGTGTTAGCGGTCGATATTGTTGGACCCCTGAATCAGGTGTCGAACAAGGGAAACCGTTTCATACTGACGCTCGTGGATACATGTACCAGGTGGATCGAAGCAATTCCACTAAAATACATCACCTCCAAAGATGTTGCAAATGTATTTTTGCACTTATTTTGTCGCTTTGGTTTTCCGCGAACGATTTATCGATCGGGGAACTCAGTTTATTTCGGCTGCGATGCAAGCCTTAACAAAATTGTTAGGAATACAGCAGCATTTCTGTACACCGTACCACCCAATGAGTAACGGCATCATAGAGAAAATTAACGGGGATCTGAAACACATGCTGGCAAAAATAACAGCCGAAAACCCAGCTGAATGGGATACGCTATTGCTAGCTGTGCTTTTTGCCCATCGAGAAATTCCGCACTCAAGTACGGGTTTCTCACCTTTCGAACTAGTGTATGGGGCGAACCCTCGTGGACCCCTAGCAATATACCATCAGCTAATTACTAGCTTACCAGAAAATACAACACCGGTAACACCATATGAGATGGTAACTGACACACGCGATAGAATCATGAAAGCGTGTGAAATAGCCAAAGCATCTTTGGAGAGGAAAGGACAAATGTACCGCGAGTATGCAAATAAAGGTGCTAAAACAATACACCTAGAACCGAATCAGAAAGTTCTACTGTTGCTACCAGACAAACGTAATTTGTTGCTAACATCTTGGCAAGGGCCATTCAACGTCGAACGTAAAATATCAGATGTCGACTATGAAATATCGATAAAGGGAAAATTAAAGATATTTCATATCAACATGCTGAAACCATATTTCTCACGACAGGAACTACCGACAGACGAACAAAATGCACCCACACCAGTCAATCGGACGACAGACGTACACAACGCAACTACACTAGGTAGGGCGACACACGACAGCGACATTGCAAACACACTTAGCCAGGTAACAACACACGCAGCTAATACCACAACAGTACTTAACCAGACAGATGACGACGGATTAGAATTACCAGTCCCTACGGTAGACACGACTGGGACCATCGACAGCATACGGATAGAAACCAAACTTACGGACGAGCAACGACGACAGATGATAGATCTAGTGACAGAATACAAGGACATTTTCTCCGACATCCCAGGAAAGACAGACAGAATACAGCATTCCATCATTCTGACTGATACCACCCCTATCAAATGTCGACCTTATTCCATCCCTCTGAATTATAGGGCAAATCTCGACAAGGAAATACTATCTCTTGAGTCGAGTGGAATAATTCAAAGATCACAGTCAGAATATTCCTTTCCTATCGTTCTTGTCACTAAAAAGGACTCAACAATTCGCCTCTGTGTCGATTTTCGACGTTTAAACAGAGTGACAAAGATCGATGCTGAACCAATCCCAGCATGCGAAGATTTGATCCTGGATATGTCTACATCTCGTATATTTTCCAAACTTGACCTCACTCGAGGTTACTGGCAAGTTCCGATGGAAGAAAATTCAATTCCTTTGACAGCTTTTTCTACACCTCTAGGGCTATATGAGTGGCGCTTTCTCCCTTTTGGCCTTCGTAATGCTCCTGCCACTTTTGTACGTCTTACTAGGGATCTTCTCCACGGGGTGACCAATACTTCTACATACATAGATGACATATGTGTTCATACGGAAGACTGGACGTCACACCTACTGAAACTTCGACATGTCTTCGACAGGCTACGATTATTCGGTCTTACCGTCAAACCTACTAAGGTAGAGCTGGGCATGGAGGAAATTGACTTCCTAGGCCATACCATCTGCAGAGGCCAACTCAAAACAGACGAGAAAATAGTCACAAAGATTCTTAATTTGACTATGCCAACGACCAAGAAACAGGTCCGAAGTCTACTTTGTCTTGTAAACTATTATAGTAAATTTATTCCCAATCTGGCGGAAATCACCAGTGTTTTTTTCAAATATTTTGAAAGCTTCGGCTAAATTAGATGTAAAAGATGCAAAGTTAATTGGCTCATTGTCAAAGTTGAAATATTTATTCAGTGTACCACCTATTTTACGTTTACCCAATCAAAATCTTACCTATTTTCTCCGCACAGACGCAAGTGCGATTGCCATATCTGGTATATTGGGCCAGTTTTACGACGGGAAGTTCCACCCTGTGATGTTCGTAAGCCGTAAGCTCAGCCCTGCTGAATCGAGATACTCAGCTTCTGAATTGGAGGGCCTCAGCGTAATCTATTGTGTGAGAAAACTGCATAGGTTTCTGGCAGGTACAGAGTTTGTAATCCAATCCGACAACTCTCCCCTTGCAGTCATGCAGTCTGGTATCCCTCAAAACAACAGGATCTACAGATGGTCCTTAATATTGGCAAACTATGCCTTTACAATCCAACATTTGAAGGGATCATTGAACTCTTTGGCAGACATTTTAAGTAGACCTTCAAATATAGAGGTACCTGAAGTACAGGTGAAGGGCGAAGATTTATCACCAGAAACAGTGACACTGTAGTTATGAATGAAATCAGTGCCGTGTGTGATAAAAACTTACACTTTGAAGTGCGTTAATATCGCCAGTCGACTAAAATGTGCAAGAGAAACAGTGCCATTATGAGTAAATGAACAGGCACATTAGTTATATTGCTACAGCGCTAACACGTAGATAAGCAATAAGTACATTAAAAGTGTTAGACGTGAACCTACAGAAACTAGTAGGGAACTTTATATATACCACTATCCTGAAAGAAGAGCATATAAGACTGTGGTGAATTGAACGATGTTAATACACTAGTCTACAAGGAACAGTGCTCGAACATTACACCGTACAGGAGGACGTTAGTGTAGTTATATATAATTGTGATATGTATAGTACATTGTTATTTTTAAACAGTGCGCATAACCTCATTGTGTATATTTATAATTGTAATGCAAATGTTTCAATTAAATATATGACATTATTTATGTTAGTTTATAGGTACAAGTCACTAACATTTACTTAAAAACCTCATTTAGATTAATACTAACGTTAGAAATGCAATTAATAGACATTACTTTATCACATCACCATGTAAACATAATCATTTATATATTAATTTCCTTAAAATATCATTTCTAAACTAACCCAATCATTGCAAATTATTATCATTTCATTTACCAATAGTACTATAAGGTAACTAACCCACTTTGCTTAAATGTAGTTAATTAATTAGGTTATTTCCCTTAGGTTAATTTAGGACAGCACACGAAATCACTATAACTTAGTTAGAGTAGTTAGTTTCATATGATCGGTAACAAACCATCATCATAAACGTGTATAATATTGTGTATAGATATGACGCGTGCAAAGACATAGCACAGTCATGTGGCGTGAACACTTGTACGATTCAGCCAAGTATTTATTGTAAATATGCAATGTTCATTGATGTATTATTATGAACCATATTTTAAAGACGAATGAATGTTTTAACATAAGTATGGTATGAAAGTATGGAACGAAAGATGTATAATAGGAGAGGAGTGAATGAAGACAAAGTAAACATTGATTGAAAGAGAGAGAGAGAGAGAGAGAGAGAGAGAGAGAGAGAGAGAGAGAGAGAGAGAGAGAGAGAGAGAGAGAGAGAGAGAGAGAGATTTAGCGGAATTTTTTTCTCCGCGCAAATCGTCTTATTATGACTTGTCTGTGTCAATCTGTGTAACCAATGTGTTGTTCAGTTTAAGTGTGTAACTGCTATACTTTAGAAATAGTAGTAGTAAATAGAGAAAGTACTTTGAGCATCTTAAAACGAAATTGTGGTCATAAATAAAAGTAACCGACATTTGTAGCCACAATAATCCGATTTACGGCGCTCGAAGTCATACATACATGTAGAATAGAAACACATACACATGTTAGCAAGTTAATTACATTGTAGTTTAATGAATAACACGCAAACAAACAGGAAAACAAACACATAAAGGTTGCAGTCACTATTTATTTCAAAGAACGGTAACTCGAAACAGGGGACACGATAATTTCTTTAAAAACCTGAAGGTAACATTGAAAATATTTCTTCACAAACGGAAGTTTAAAGGTGAAGAGTAGAACATAGAGCATACGAGTTGGTACTGATATTATAGGGGAACATGAACATTTATGCTCATGTGTTGTTCTCTTAACAGAGACAACTTGTTGCGGGTTGTCATATTGGGCAATTTGAGGACAGGTCGAGACATAAGTCAACGGGTGAAAGTCAAAGGACATAGGGTCAAACGACGGAAGCCAGGACATAAGTCGGAAGACAACGGTTCCGGATCAATACAATTCCCAATAATATAATAGAGGTATATCCAACTATAATGATGTGATGCACTACTCAATTAGCCGAGTGAATCAATATAACAGTGTGAAAAGGCAGAGAAGAGAATTTGTTCTATCCCCAGAAGAGATACGTAAACTGATGAGATCTTTGACAAAATTGGACAGCCAATTTTTTGGTGACCAATACGTGTTACAGACAGGAGTTAAACGGTTGTAACACTACACGCAGAGGAGAGGAGTGTGTCAAAGATCCACACAGGATCTTAAAGAGTTAAGACAGAGCTATACAGAGAACACCAGACAGGAGAGACACAGTCACTATATTTAGCTTGACGACAGGACACACTCGTGTCAACTAATAGGTTATTGAGTGCTGATGAGCTAGGGTTTCCCAAGAGTATAGGGAACTCGCTTCTCGACAAGTAACTGGAGAATACCAGTTACTTGAGTTAACTAACCAAGCGTGCTGGGACTCTACGCACGCAAACTCGCCAGCGCACGCACGACTGAATGTCCGTGGTTCAACACGCAACTACCAGCGTGCGGCAGACTGGGACAAGGGACTGATAGAGAGCAGACGTGTTCGCTAGGAACCTTATATAGTTTATCAGCAATAGTGTTGGCTAGGCTTTAGATTCCAATTAGTTAATAGTATCATTGTGTTCACCTCTTACATGCATCTGTGAAACATACCATGTTGTTAATTATCCATGATGTATTCCGCTCGCAGAGCTTGTGTGTAAATAGCTCTAAATAAAATGTATCCTTTTGTAAACCACACAAGTTATTGATTCGTGTCTTGCAAAAGTAGGGAGTCCTGAAATTACCTGCCGCAAGTAGGTTGTTGACACAGGCGGGTAAAGACCTAGGATTTACTGGAGATAAACTAGAGCAATGGGCAAGTAATAAATATAGAGAACACACAGACAGAAAAGCTGCAATAGATAAAGAATTAAAAGATGCTGAAAGAGATGAACGAGCACAGGAACGTCAGCATCAGAAAGATCTTGCTGAACTAGCTGAGACCACAAAATTAAAATAAATAGCTGACGCCACCAAAATAAAAGAACTGGCGGAGGCCACTAAATTAAAAGAAATAGAACTGGCAGAGGCCACCAAATTAAAACAACTAGAAATTGAGTCACAGACACAGATGAAGTTAAAGGAAATGGAGATTGAATCTCATGCACAGATTGCTACCACCAAGTTGAGAAGTAAAGAGGAGGAAATCAAATGTAATAAGTACAAAGGGCTTATCAAACCACAATGCCAAGGAGATTCCATATCTGCATGGACTGAAAACGTAGAGTTCCAATGTAAAATCCAAGATGTACCATTAGAACATTGGGCGGTGGTCTATATGAAGAACGTGTCAGGGGAGCCTTTAAAAGTGATAGAATCTATCCCCCAAGAGCTCAGAAATAATTATGACTACATTAAACAACGCATTATGCAACATTTCTTATTAGACGCCCCAGGTTATCAAATACAATACTCCAAACTAAAACCCAAACCAACAGAAACATTCATTGATTACCTTTCGAATGTACAAAGTGTATTTAGCAGATGGCTAGCGACAGCAAAGGTAGAGAAAAATTATGATAAACTTAAAAATCTAATGATAATAGACAAAGTCATCTCCACTTTACCATCTCCCTTTGCAAAGTTCTTACAGCAAGCCGATATTGAGTCAATAGAACAGTTAGAAAAACGGGGGTCCGCATATTTTTCTTCCAATCGTGACATCTTTAAAACACCTGTTGAAGAATCTGAAATTGTATCATTTGTTAGTAGTAAGCCTCAAAAACCATTTCAGAGGAGGGACAAACCTAAATCTAAGCCACCTCAATGTCCATATTGTCGTTTATTTCACGAATAATACTCGATGTGCGACCAGAACCCGGGATATCCGTCTCAGTTAGAGATGATGATAAAGAAGCAAGAGAACAAGAGAAACACGTATAGACGTGCAGTCAAATGCTTCTTTTGCCGTTCGTACGGACATTATAGCTCTAAATGTCTTGGACGTAAGAAGTTGAGAACCAGCAATGCTGTACTTGTTGATACATCTTCTGAGAGTGAAAGTGAGCATGAGAGTGAAAGTGAGGAAGTTATACAATATACTGATAATGTTGTAGTAGCTATTGATGTGTTAAACTTTAATAATTGTGATATTTGCCATCAATTTCACGAAGACGGTGCGCTGAAATGTGGGCACACAGTTCCATGCTCTACAGAGAGTGCTAACGCAGTCACAGCCTCCAGAGGCAAACTAGTGTTTTATGACGGGATGGTGAACAACAAACATTGTCAATGTTTACTAGACAGCGGCAGTACCCTTATTGGCTTGAGAAAGGAATTGGCCAAGCCAGAGGATTATACGAGCAGGTCAGTAGAGTGCTGTGCATTCTCGGGTACAATAGAAAGATCCCCGTTAGCAAAAGCCCGTATAGACACTCCATTCCTATCCGGCACATATACGTGCGCCATTCTAGAGAATCCTTGTACGGACTTGATACTAGGATGCTTGCCACAGTTGAAAAACTGTACCGCAGAACAAATATTAGCCTGGAGAGAAACCTATAAGGCTAATGCGGTAAAAAGATCTGAAACAAATAAACAGCAAGATAACGTGCATGTAAAAAAGGTACACCCTAAAATACTAAATGGTACAAGAAACAACGCCACGAAACAAACTTGCATACAGGCGCAACGCGTCTGTACAGTCATCTCATCGTGTGAAAAACGTATAAACCCAAACATGACAGAACACCCGTCATGTGATTTTCAGATATACAAAGATAGTCTCTTAACGAATGACAAGAGAGACAACCACAAACATCAACAAACATTACCACCAGTCGAAGAGCAACAGATACATTCGTTCTGTGCTAATCAAGCAAGGTATAACTATACCAGAGCCAGAACATTAGCTGATTTTGACTGACAAAAATTTATTAGAGATATCAATTATATGTCTCCATCATGTAGCTTATTTTACAACTCAAAAAAGAAATCTAACCACTTGACAGCAGATGACCAATCAACAACATTGGTCGCTAAACAAGAACACGAGACAAAAGACAAACAGAATGCAACCACATCAATTCATCAAACAGAAGACCAACATAATGCAACTACACCCAGTCATCATACAGGAGACAAACATAATACACCCACACCAGACAGTAGTCACACAGAAAACGAACACAACGCACCTGCACCGTCCAATCAAACAGAAAACGCATTCAGTGCTACCACAATACGGAATCAAAGACAATACAACAATATAGAACAAACAGAACCAACAATAGAAGTGACAACAACAAGAGACAGCATACAAAGAAAACCGAAACTTACGAACAAAATAGATATACATACAACTGACTGGACAAAACACTTGCAAAAACTTAGACAAGTCTTCGAAAGGATAAAAGTATTTGGACTTACAGTAAAGCCCACCAAAGTTGAATTGGGCTTGGAGGCAATAGACTTCTTAGGCCATACTATATCAAAAGGCCATTTAGAAACAGACAGCAAAATTGTGACAAAAATTCTAAGTCTCACGATACCAGTCACCAAGAAACAAGTCAGGAGTTTGCTTGGATTGGTGAATTATTATAACAAATTCATTCCCAATCTGGCGGATATTACGAGTGTCTTTTCTAATTTATTGAAAAAGACTGTATAGATCGATGTGAAAGATGTCACTCTAATTGATGGTTTATCAAAGCTTAAATTTTTGTTTAGCAATGTCCCAATACTCCGCTTGCCTAACCCGCACTTACAATACTTTCTTAGAACTGATGCCAGCACAGTCTCGATCGCAGGCGTCCTAGGCCGGAAGTACAACGACATCCTCCACCCAATAATGTACGTAAGTCGTAAAATTACTCCTACTGAGGCCAAATACGGAGTTTCGGAATTGGAAGCACTATCGATTGTGTATTGTGTCCATAAACTTCACCGATTCTTGGCAGGGAACACTTTGTCATAGAGACTGACAACTCACCTCTCACTGTCATGGAAACATCTGTCCACAAAAACAACAGAATATACAGGTGGTCCCTGGTACTTCAAAACTATTCATTTACTGTCAGAAACATCAGTGGCAAGAGTAACTTAATAGCCTACGTTTTAAGTAGGCCAACAAACTTTAATGTGCCTGAACTACCAACAGAAGTCGACACAGCTTCGTCAGTAACTATATTACCAATAGAAGTCAACACAGCTTCGTCAGTATCTATATTACCAGAAGTCGACACAACTCTACCAGTGACGACATTACCAGAAGTCGACAAAACGGTATCAGTGACTATGTTAACAGAAGTCGACACAACTCCTTCTGTGACAATATCACCAAACGTCGAGCACACAGAGGTGACATAGAACATTCATGGTACCACTATTTACATTGAGTCCGTGAATGGTAACCCAACATATTATATCATAAGAGATTACAGCAACATCACATGGAACATTGAACTATGTATATAAATTTTGTGGAATATATTCCAAAAGGAAAGAGCGAGACATCTTCAGTGCGCCTAGTGTAATTTAGTTAGTTATTGTTATAAATATGAATGTGTATATTTTTATGTATATAAATATAAATGTATGTAATTACCATGTATTATATAGAATTTTATCACAGTTGCATAAAGGAGAATAGTTTTCATAGATGTGGTTAGTTTAATATAGGTAAAAGCGGAACCGAGATGGTGTACATAGGTGAAAGAAACACGACAACTTTAGTTTATAGATTAAATACACTTTTCCCATTTCCCAACTAAATATACTTAGAAACTACCTTTTAAATAAGGTAATTGAGATTTAGTACATCTTAGCGTTCCATACATTAGTTTAGTATAATTAGAACATTCTAGTTAGTAATGTAAATTAGTTATAAATATCATCATCATCATCAAGTGCCGTGCCAGCTGGAGTAGGCGTTCATGGCTCTCCACAGATCTCGGTCTTTGGTTTTCTGGATCAACTCTGCTGCTGATATTCCTCCATGCCATCGTCTCAATCCATCCAGCATCATTTCTCTTGGTCTGCCTCTGCCTCTCTTCCCCTCGATCTTTCCAGTTGTCACGATGTTCTCCAATGCCTCTCTTCTCAACACGTGACCGAAGAAAGATGTTTGTCTCTGTCTTATTGTTGTATATAATGTTCTAGTTTCATTAGCCTGTTTCAGGCAGTCATCGTTAGTTACTCTGGTAGTCCAAGGAATTCGCAACATTCGTCTCAGGAACCACATCTCTGTTGCTTCTAATTTCTTCTTACTTTGTTCATTTACATTCCAAGATTCACTGCCATACAGCAAAACTGGTTCTACATAGCATTTCAGCACTCTATTTCTTACATTCAGTGATAGTGACTTATTGCACAAGATACTCTTCATTTTCTGAAATGCGGCTTTTGCCTGCCCTATTCTGCTCCTAATCTCTGTTGTACATCTTCCATCTGATGTTATAAATGCCCCTAGGTATCTAAAATTATCCAATTGGTTAAGGATTTTTCCTTCTATTTCTATGTCACATTTTGGTGTCACCATTTTCTTTGATATTACCATTGTTACTGTTTTCTTGATATTCAAGGAGAGTCCTTTCCTTGCACTCTCTGTTACTACAACGTCTAATAATTGCTGTAGGTCTGTTGAATTATCCGCCACCAATACTGTGTCATCTGCATAGCGTATATTATTTATATTATAACCTCCAACTAGTATTCCTGGCATCTCTTTGATCTCTCTCATTATTACTTCGCTATACAGGGAGAAAAGATCTGGTGACAAGACACACCCCTGTCGTACTCCTAGCTTTATCTGTTCGTAACTACCCTCTTTATTTCCCATTTTAATTGCTGCTACTTGGTTCCAGTAAACATTCTTTATTATTCTTAAATCTTTTCCATCAATGTTGATATCTTCCAACATTTTAATCAGTTCATCATGTTTTACTTTATCAAATACCTTAGTATAATCTATGAAGCACAAATATATGTCTCTCTGTTTCTCTATTGACCTTTCTATTAGTGTCCGTAATGTATAAATTGCATTGTTTGTGCCCTTTCCTTCCACAAATCCATACTGTTCTTCACTAATTTCCATTTTTATTTTCTTTTTGTTTCTTCTCATTATGATTCTGAGTAGAAGCTTAGTGATATGGTTTATGAGGTTAATTGTACGAAAATCTTCACAATCAATTGCTCCTGGTCCTTTTGGTATAGCTATAAATACAGATTTAAGTGGGTAAATATCCACTACTGTTGTATAACATCACTAAAATTTTATTTTATTTTTTTGTACCATCTAGATTTAATTAAATTAAGGGAACCAACACATTTTTCTTCATTTTTGGTAAGTAGTTAGATTACATTCCCTTAGTCAGCAAATCTAAGTACACGAAATTATAGTTATTATTAGTTAGGATACTTACAATAAGGGTAAACAACCCACTTAACTTGTGGATAATGTATATATAAAAACAGTGCCATTGTTTTCGCACTATTAAGCGGCTCAAAAAGCTTACAGAAAACTGAGCCAAAACTCTAATGCATTATTTATTCTGCAATATATTTTATTTTCTTATTTTAATATAGTTTACATCATTTTATTTTGATTTTATTTTAATTTACTTTCATTTCAAACACTTATCTTCCGGTGTCTTTACAAGGTAATAGTAATGTAATGACACAACATAACCTTTTAACATAAGAGAACGAATACGAGTGAGACAGACGAGTACAAGGACAGAATGAATGAATTAAAGACAAGAGAGTGAAAAGAGGGCGAAAATTTTTTTTCCGCGCTCCAGCGTTCTTATAATTTGTCTGCGTCTTCAGTGTAACACACGTGTTCGTGATTTTTGTGTGTAGTCGCCAGTTTTCTATTTTCTATTACAGGTATAGCTACATTTTTAAGTTTCCTAGATCGGCAGAGCGGTCATAAATTATGCTTACGCATTAATTCTTGACAGCACAAACCTATCTACGAGACTTGAAATACAACATTCAGTAAATTAGAGACATACACCTATGGGTCTGATTTAAACATACATTAAACTTAACTAAGCACGCAAACAACCAGAAATACTTACAGATAAAAATGCCTACAGCAATTAAATGGAAGGGGTGGCTAATCACATGAACAGGGGACATCACAGACTAACTTATACTTTGGTATACATTTGAATATTTAGCCACAAACGGGAGTTAGATAGGCGAACATCGGTACACACACAACTTGTAATATAGTTGGATAAACATTACCCGAGAGCATGAATTTATATTCATGTATTGTGCCCTAAAAAGTGCAATCTGGACGGGGTGTCAGTTAATTGGCATTGTGAGAAGCAGACCGTGAAGGCAATGGCTTCGGTTCGTTACAGCTCTTATATGTGTAATGAGAAGAGTATATACTCTAGCCAACAGTACAGTTGGGTACACTGATTATTAAACCAGTGGATAAATACGACAATGTGACATCAAATAGTCAGAAGTTAATGAGTATACCTAGGACATGAGGACGTAACCCTACCAGCACTTGACAAAATTAGACCAAACTAATTTTTAACTGTTACAAAAGATTGCGCTACACCCATGAGTTAAAGTTGGTGACGCAATGCGACGGGGGACGGGAGCGTGTCAGAGTGCTGGGAGAGACAGATATAGAACTAGAATAGACATAGATACATGTAGGACAAGGACAGAGGAAAGTAAAGGACAGAGACAGGACATGATAGGGACTCTATACAAGAGTATACATAGAGAGAGACAGTAGAAGGAGGTAGTACTCCAAACTAGTGTTAGGACCCGACCTAGACAGGACACGCATGTGTCATAGCTAGGACATAATTAGGACATGACGGGAATTCACTCCCGTAATAAAACAGAATACCGTAATCACGGGGATTACCCGTAAACAGACTGAACTCTAGTATAGCTGTAGGACGAGGACTGGACAACTGGACAAACGTTGTAAGTGTGCCAGCACGCCGCACAGCTAACCGCACGAGAGAAGGGGACGAGAAACTGGACTCGAGATGTGAATTGAGTCAGACGGAGACTGACAGCTGGTGTGACAAGACATCTGTGTTTTCAATATGGTGTAGAGTTTAGACAAAGCATAGTTACACTTAATCAATGATAGTCCATTGAATAATGATTGTGAATTGTGTTTGCTCAGAGAGCGAGATGTATAAGATATGATTAAACATGAATTTGGAATGTCCATTCACCCAACGATGTGTTTTGTGATTTCGATGGGTGAATGAAGGGTTCGCACGAAAACAGGTTGTTGACATATATAATGCTCTAGTTTCATTAGCCTGTTTCAGGCAGTCGTCGTTAGTTACTCTGGCAGTCCAAGGAATTCTCAACATTCGTCTCATGAACCACATGTCTGTTGCTTCTAATTTCTTCTTAATTTGTACATTTACATTCCAAGATTCACTGCCATACAGCAAAACTGGTTCTACATATCATTTCAGCACTCTCTTTCTTGCACTCAGTGATAGTGACCTATTGCATAAGATACTCTTCATTTTCTGAAATGCAGCCTTTGCTTGCCCTATTCTGCTCTTAATCTCTGTTGTACATCTTCCATCTGATGTTATAAATGTCCCTAGGTATCTAAAATTATCCACTTGGTTAAGAATTTTTCCTCCTATTTCTATGTCACATTTTGGTGTCACCATTTTCTTTGATATCACCATTGTTACTGTTTTCTTGATATTCAAGGAGAGTCCTTTCCTTGCACTCTCTGTTACTAAAGTGTCCAACAATTGTTGTAGGTCTGTCGATTTATCTGCCACCAATACTGTGTCATCTGCATAGCGTATATTATTTATATTATAACCTCCAACAAGTATTCCTGGCATCTCTTTGATCTCTCTCATTATTACTTCGCTATATAGGGAGCAGAGATCTGGTGACAAGATACATCCCTGTCGTATACCTAGCTTTACGTGTTCGTAACTACCCTCTTTATTTCCAATTTTAATTGCTGCTACTTGGTTCCAGTAAATATTCTTTATTATTCTTAAATCCTTCCCATCAGTGTTGATATCTTCCAACATTTTAATCAGCTCATTATGTTTTACTTTTTCAAATGCCTTAGTATAATCTATGAAGCATAAATATATGTCTTTCTGTTTCTCTATTGAACTTTCTATTATTGTCCGTAATGTATATATTGCATTGTTTGTGCCCTTTCCCTCCACAAATCGATACTGTTCTTCACTAATTTCCATTTTTATTTTCTTTCTGGTTCTTCTCATTGTAATTCTGAGCAGAAACTTAGTGATATGGTTTATGAGGTTTATTGTACGAAAATCTTCACATTCAATTGCTCCTGGTCGTTTTGGTATAGCTATAAATACAGATTTAAGCATATTACTGGGTAGATACCCACTGCTGTAAATATCATTTAACATTTTGGTTAATATATCTACTCCAAATTCTCCCAATACTTCTAATTCTTCTACTGTGATTTCATCTGGTCCAGTTGTTTTTCCTTTCTTCATATATTTCATAGCGTGGGCGACTTCTTCTTTTAGAAAAGGTGGACTTCTAAGTTACTTTCTTCTGTTAATTCTTCCCTTTCCCCATCATATAATTCTCTTATATACTCATTCCACCTCTTCATTATATCACCTTCCTCCTATAATATCTTTCCTGTTTTTGATTTCAAACACCGTGTATGTATTCTTATTTTTCTTCCCGTGAGCTCACTGATTTGTCTCTGCATATTTTGTGTATCTTTAATGGCATTTAATTCAATTATTTTGCATTGCTCATTTAACCAACTTTCTTTTGCCTTCCAACATTTATCTTTTATTTCTTTATTTATCTTTGCGTATTCTTGTTTGTCATTTTTACTCTGTTTTCTTTTGTCCATCAGCATTAAGATTTCTTCATTCATCCATGTTTTCATAGCTATTTGACTTCTCTCCCTCCCCCGATGGTGTTTCCACCTTGTCGTGGTGGGGGGGGGGGGGGCGCTTGAGTTTCTCATTGACCCTGAGAGCTATGCCGGCGGTAGCGTAGCTACCAGCAGGGCCTCCCAAGCCAGACAGGTCAAAGGGTAGAGAACAGACAAAGAGAAACACCCTGGTCCTCCAGGTTGGGGGTTGAAGCGTGGGGTTAACATCCCCACCTTTGTAAATACCTTTTTTGTTACGAAACAGATACATGCGCCTCGATATCGGACTGACTTATCTGGACAACGACCTTGGAACGTTAAAGGACTTTTGAGATTTGGAACATGGAATGTACGGACACTATATCGAGCTGGAGCGACCGAAGAACTAACCCGGGAGCTGGTTGAATATCAAATGGATATAACAGCAATCCAAGAAATAAGGTGGCCAGGAGAGGGTACTTTAGAGCAAAATGGAATGATTATAATATATGGAGGAAACACCCAAAATAAACATGAATTAGGAACAGGATTTGTCATCAATAAAGAGTTATGGGGGAATATTTTAAACTTTAAAGCTGTTAATGACAGGATTAGTAAATTACGAATAAAAGGTAAATGGAAAAATATAACGATGATTAATGTACATGCACCTACTGAAGAGAAAGAAGATGATATTAAAGAAGACTTTTATAATGATCTGGAAGATGTCATAGAAGAAACCCCCAAACAGGACATCCTGATTGTGCTGGGAGACTTCAATGCAAAAATAGATAGAGAGCAAACTAATAAAAAAGTGGCCGGTATGGAAAGCCTACATACAACTTCAAATGATAATGGATGGAGAGTCATCAACCTGGCAGAAGCCAAAGACTGAAGATTAGCAGTACCAGACTACAAAGAAAGGATATACACAAACTTGGAAATCATGTGACAAGAGAATCTATAATCAAATAGATCACATTTTAATTAACAACAGAAATGCATCAAACATACAGCAAGTTAGAAGTTATAGAGGAGCTGAGTGCCACAGTGACCACTTCCTCGTTGGAGCAAAGTTTAAAATAAAACTTAAGAGAGCTTTCTATACTTAATTACAAAGATTACACCCAACATATAACAGAGAAAAACTACAAGAAATTACAGTCAAAGAGAAATTTACAGATGAAATAAAATGTAAACTTGAAACTCTGCAAAACCCTTTGGAGGAAAGCGTTGACCAAACTTGGTTGAACATCAAGAATACAATTCAATCTACCGCAGAAGAATGTCTCGGTGTGTTAACCACGCATAGAAAGAACAGATGGTTCAATCAAAAATGTGAAGAAGCAGTCATTAGGAAAAAGAATGCCAGACATTTATGGTTAAATGACATTAACAACATCCAAAAGGAAGAGCATTATAGAAATGAATGTAAAGAGGCTACAAAAATAGTCCGACAGCAGAAGCGAGAATATATGAGTAATATAATCAAAGATATGGAAACTAATCACCAGAAAAATGAATCCAGAAAATTTTGTAAAGAACTGAAGTCAATGAAACGAGGGCACCAACAAAACACATATGGTTTAAAAGACAAAAATGGGAATATGATAAATACCAATGAGGAAATGTGCAACACATGGAAAGAATATTTTGTTGAATTACTAAATTGTGAAGCTCCAAGTAACATTTTCCCACAGGAAGAGGTTCTAACATGCGAACCACAAATTGAAGAACCTACATTTGAAGAAATCCTATATGTAATCACACGACTTAAAAACAATAAGGCAACTGGGACTGATGGAATTGCTGCTGAATTTATAAAGGCAGGTGGCCATGCATTACATCTAAAGCTATACGAACTAATAATAAAAATCTGGAGGACAGAAGAATTACCCCATGACTGGAAAGAGTCATTATTGATACCTATCTTTAAGAAAGGAGACAAGTTCCAATGTGGAAATTATAGAGGAATATCACTACTGTCCACAAGCTATAAGATACTATCCGCAATATTACTAAATAGACTAAAACCATATTCAGAAGACATATTAGGTGACTACCAGGCGGGTTTTAGACAAAACAGATCAACAATAGATCAGATATTTATCTTACGACAAATAGCCGAGAAAAATTGGGAATATAAAAGAGATCTCCATAACATTTTTGTGGATTTTAAAAAGGCTTATGATAGTGTCCATAGGAATAGTCTATGGAATGCTATGCAGGAATTTGGAATACCAAGGAAGTTAATCAACATGACCAGACTATGCATGGAAGATACTTATAATATAGTAACATATAAAGGCAGGAAATCAGACCCCTTCCAAATAACATCTGGCTTGAAACAGGGTGATGCACTATCGCCGCTACTCTTCAATCTGGCTCTAGAGAAAGTTGTAAGGAAGGTAAAGGAGGAATGTGATATTGGAGGAACATCCAAGCTGCTTGGTTATGCAGATGATATAGATATTATAGGGCAAAGTGAACAAAAGACATTGGAAATATTGACTCACTTAAAGGAAAAAGCCCAACAGATGGGGCTGGTTATCAACCAAGATAAGACAGAATATATGGTAATTTCAAGAGACGGAATGGCTAAACACTCTGGCCACATACAAATAGATAATATGACCATTAAAAGAACGGAAACATACAAATACCTGGGTACAATCTTCAACTGCTCCAACATCATAAGGGAAGAAATACAAACTAGAATCAACTCTGGAAATAAGATATACTATGCACTACAACATCTACTAAAATCAAAGGCGCTATCTCGTAACACCAAAATCACAATATACAAAACACTGATCAGACCAGTTGTGCTGTATGGCTCTGAAACCTGGAGTACAACGAAAGGAGACGAAGCCTTGTTACAAACCTTTGAGAACAAAGTCTTAAGACGATCTTTGGACCCATTAGTGATACACAAAGTGGAGAGTGAAAAAGAAGAAGTAACAAAGACATTTATGATCTGTTTAAGTCCCCGCTAATCACTGGTATCATGAAGGCTAATAGACTACAATGGCTGGGGCATATAGAAAGAATGGAAGATAATAGGGAAACAAAACTCGCTTACACTCAGGAAATAAATGACCGTAGACCCCGAGGTAGAACAAGAAGGCGGTGGAGAGATAATACATATACAGACCTACAAGCAATTGGAATCAACGACTGGCAAGAGAAGGCCCACCAGAGAGACGAATGGAGACGGATTGTATATGCAGCAAAGAACCTCAATGGCTCGGAACGCTGAAGAAGGAGAAGAAGATTTGACTTCTCTCCGGTAATATTTCTTTGCTAGTTTGATGAATCTCCTGTTTACCAAAAGAATTTCCATCTTTCCATGACAAATAGGACATCGTGGATGCACCCTCGCTCGAAACACTGGCACCTCATTGACTATGTCATCGTCAGGAGGAGTGACAGACAAGACGTTCGGGTGACAAAATCCATGTGTGGTGCCGAATGTCTCTTTTTTGAGGAGACAACGGCTACGGTCATTGACCAGTATGGTCACTGATAAGAAGGAAAGCAATGGCGAACTACCTTCCTTACAGATGCCAAGAAAATTATGTTGTGCTGTCTCATCGAAAATCAGAGCAACGGCGTAAATGGGTGCTCCATAGGAGCAGCCTAGCCGGTAGGGATAGTCATGTGAACCAGGTGACTCCAGACCAGACCGTCAGCAGGCTACTAGGTGCATATGATTACTATAATTGAAAGCAGGAACTTGGAATGTTAGAACAATGAGTGCAGATGGAAAATTAGAAAACATCAAACAAGAAATGGAAGAGAGAAGTTAACATATTGGGAATGTGCGAAACGAGATGGAAAGGGACAGGGATCAAGACAGGATAGGATTTTAAGATTATTTATTCTGGCGGAGAAGAACGGCAAAGAGGTGTAGCCATTACATTGGATCGGCAAATATCAAATTCTGTTAAAGAATATTGGGCCGTGTAAGACAGAGTTCTATTAGTAAAATAAAACGACAGACCTTTTAAAGTAAATGTCATTGAAGTATATGCTCCAACAAGTGAATGCAGTGAAGAAAGTATATATTATAATGACATGGATTCTGCTTTGAAGAACTGTAAAAAATCAGACATAAATATCATAATGGATGATTTAAACGCAAAAGTAGGAAATCAAAGTGATGGATGCAGTGTAGGCAACCATGGTTTGGGAGAGCGAAACGAAATGTAGAATGTGCAAAAGAAAAAGAAATGGTTGTAGGAAACACATGGTTTAAACAGCATCCTAGAAGATTATGGATATTGAGAGTCCAAACAGAATGATTATAAACGAGATAGATTACGTCCTGATTAGCAGAAGGTTTCGAAATGTAGTCGTAAAAACAGTCCCCAATACTGACTGTTACAGTGATCATAGATTAATTACAAGTAAAGGTAAAGAAAGTCAAGTATACAACAGGAAACCCTAAATATGATTTGTGCAAATTGAAAACTGACAAAGAAATACAAGATAATTTTAACATAGAAGTAAAGAACAAATATGATGTATGGCCTGATGTTGATATCTTATTTCTAGATGCGGATGATCAAAGGGAAATGTTGAAGAACTCAATCAGTTGTGCTGCAAAAAAAAAAAAAAAAAAAAAAAAAACTATTCCAAAATTAAAGAAAGTAGGTCGTAAGACAAGGATGACTGAATACAGTTTACAACTAATGGAAACAAGAAGACAGAACAAAAATAATCCTCTCAAATATGAAGAAATTCACAGGAAAGTCAGAATATTATGTAAGGAGGCAAAAGAAGAATGGCTTGAGAAAAAATTGCGCATAAATTGAAAAACGACACAACAGTAAAAATACCAAACTAATGCACAGAAGAATTCAATGGCTTACTAATCAAAGAACACGAAGAACACGTACATCAGCAGGCTGCCTAAAGACAAAAGATGAAAAAATCATAATAGAAAAAGATCAGAGTTTAGATGTTTGGTCAGATTATGGGAAAAAAACTTTATGATGATAACAGAGAAAAACAGTTTGATATTCAAATTAATAATGAAAGACTATCAATATTGAAGATGGAGGTTCAGAATGCTCTTAACCATATGAAATCTGGCAAGACCCCCGGTTCAGAAAGCATCACAACAGAAATGATTAATGTTTAGAAGAATATGGAATAGATAAAGTTACCAGACTAATTAATACAATATATGATACTGGAAATAATCACGCTCAGATGGCGGCCTCTACAATGCTCAGAGATTGAAGGCCAAGACCAGAATTAGGAGGGTACTGATCAGAGAGTTACTTTTCGCAGATGATGCTGCAGTTACGACCCACTCTGAGGAAGAATTACAATGTCTACTATCTGCATTCTCCAATGCTTGTTCTGAATTTGGTTTAACAATTAGCAAAAAGAAGACACAGATTATGTCACAAGGTGCACAGGGGGTACCATCAATCTTTATTGACGACGCCGAACTAGAGATGGTAGACCATTTTAATATCTAGGATCAGTGGTAATTAAATTATCCCTAGATAAGAAAATCAACATCTGGATTGGTAAGGCAACAACAACAATGAACAGGTTAAGAAAAAGAGTCTGGGAGAACAGGAAGCTTACTGCCAAAAAAAGTCCTTGTCTATCAAGTCTGTGTCCTTAGTACTCTTCTTTATGGCAGTGAAACCTGGACAACTTACTCACACCAAGAGAAACGTTTAAACAGCTTTCATATGCGGTGTCTGCGAAGAATTCTTGGTATTAAGTGGCAAGACAAAATCACAAATACTGAAAGATCAGGTTGTGTGACGATTTATTCCATGCTCTTTCTTCGTAGACTTAGATGGATAGGACACCTTATGAGAATGGATGATGGTAGAATACCAAAGGACATCTTTTTTGGTGAATTACAGATGGGTAAGAGATCTCAGGGTCGGCCTCTACTACGATAAAAAGATGTGTGTAAGTGGGACATGATTGATACAGGCACTGATAATGCACATTGGGAGCATGTCGCAGCTGAACGTGTTCCATGGAGGGCAAACATCAGAAATGGAATAAAGACAAAGGAGAAAATTATTGCAGATAAGTCACACACCGAGCGTTTGAGACATAAGATGGTGCATGCTGGTGGAAATGACCACGTGTTCACATGCATCCACTGTGAACGAACATTTACAGCGCGAATTGGCCTGATCAGTCACATTCGCTACCGCCATGGGTGACAGTTATTATGCCTTTTTGAAGCACAAACTATCGTCTGTCAAGACGGCAAGGTGCCAATGATGAAATGATGACTGGAAATATACCTAGAGAATTATGCAATTCTGTATTTATTGAAATCCCAAAGAAATCAGGAGCCTTGGAATGTGATCAGCGTCGAACATTTAGTATAATGAGTCGCATCACGAAGATTTTGCTATGAATTATCATGAAAAGAGTTAGGAAGAAAATACAACCTGAAATAGGAGAAGAACAATGTGGGTTTGTAGAAGGCAAGGGTACAGTAAATGCTGTGTATATACTGAGAACAGTAATTGAACGTTCTATAAAAGTAAACAAAGATCTTCACCTTTGCTTTATTGACTATACAAAGGCTTTCAATAAAGTGCGACATGTCGACATGATAAGGATGCTTAAAGATCAACAAATTGATGGAAAAGACCTTAGACGTGTAAAAAAAACATATATTGGAAACACCAAGCTGCCATAAGAATTGATAATGAAGTAGGTCAATATCAGCCTACCGTGTGGCAGGGATGTGTAATGCCCCCAGATCTGTTCTCCATGTACAGTGAAAATATTTTCAGAAATATAGAAAATATGGAAGGAATCAACATTGGGGGACGATACATCAATAACATTAGATATGAAGATGATACAATCTTGATTGCAGACAATGAACATGAACTGCAACATTTAGTAGATGCGGTTGTTGCACAAAGTGAACAATTAGGGTTAGAATTGAATAGCAAGAAGACACAGATTATGGTCGTCACTGGGAAGAAGGAAATACCACAATGTGAGATACGAGTAAATGGGTGTCAACATCCCCAATAAGGCCTTAATAAGGCAATAGGAGTTAACACTAGTCTAGTAGGGGGACACCAGACAGGAGAGACACGAGCGCTATTAATAGCCTCACAAGGAGACACAATTGTGTCAGACCAGAGGTCGAAGAGTACAACTGAGCGAGGGCTTTCCCCAAGCAATTGGGAAGCTTGTCCTTGCGAGTACCGTGAAGGACCCGGTTACTCGTACTCACAGGCCAGCGTGCTGGCGAGACCATGCACGCAATAATAGCTACTGCACGGAGAAGAGTGTCCGTGCTTGTCCACGCAATGTGTAGCGTGTGGACAGACTGACTGGAGACGGTAGAGAGAGCAGACGTATCCTTGACCAATGCTATAGTTTCTAGGCAATAGGCAAACATAGGGCTGTTCATTTAGATTGTGAAATACTAGCATCATCTATCATCATGTCAATGCATTCATGTTGTATATTGATGATGAAGTACAACGCTCGTAGAGCCATTCAAATGTCGGCTCTGAATAAATTGCATTCCTTTCGCAAATGTCACGAGTTGTTATTTCGTGTGGTGCGAAAGTAGGGGAGTCTTGAGAATCTGCCGCGCACAAGTCGCTGACAGGCTAGACCCCGAATTGGTGTCAGAACACAGTGAACCAACGCCAGCAGCACAATTGCTGTCAGATCACAGTGAAGCAACGCTTCTGAGCAGGCATTTGTTGTAATATTCAATCGAACAATTAACGCCAGCAGGCAAGTGGTATTGTAAACCACTGAACGAACGCTAGCTATCGATTGATATTACAAAAGTCTGAACCAACATCAGTTCATTGCACGAGTCAACATCATTGCTTTGTGATATATTTAAAAGTAATGCAAATTTGATTCTATACATGCCATAAATAAATTTTTGTTGTTTCTGATAAAATTTACGATCAGCAATTTGTGAAATGTCAACCACAATTGAGCAAATTAAATCGGTAAAGTGTGAAATTCTACAAATATTAATTTAGAAAGTGTGTTATTATACTAAAAGCAATTGAAATGTATAAAATCATCAGTGAACATTACCATCGTAATCACCGTGTACATATCATTGCATGTGATACAGCCATCAATGTCACCATTCTACGAAGTCAGTAAATAGATTAGCGACGAACTGCAGCCTAGAACGAAGTTACGCCAGAGTCAAGCAGCGAAGACAAGACGACATCGACGGCCATACGACTAATCATCTCACTTATCATCTAACAATCATTCAGACGATCATATCATTCATCCATTAATACCATTTATCACTATCTATCACATTTTCGTTCATCATTCGCATGAAATATGAGCTTGTAATGACAACTTATCGAAATATGAAATATTTGATGAAATATGATGAAATATGAACTTGTATTGACAACTTAAGCTTGTATCTAATTTTTGCTGCTCTACTAACCAGAAGCAGCCCTTGTGTGATCAAATCAAACCAGTGTGTAAGTGTGAAAGACAGCGGTGGAACATCCCTGTACCGTACTTTCCAAAGAATTAGATGAGTATATTTTTCGAATATTTTGGTATGCTCTAACTTAATCATGCATCTTCTTTTTCAGCAAAAGATGTACACTTACTAACACATTATTATAAACTATTGTATGAATATTATTGTAATATCATTTTGAACTAACATTACGCCACAAAATGGCGTCACTAAATGAATGTATACAGGCGGGCATCGCAATGGGCCATAATGGTGATAAATTAGAAAAGTGGGCGGATCAAAAGTATAAAGAAGAAATAGCTCGCATGGAAAAGAAAGCTGCTCTTGAAAGAGACGAAAGAGCATTAGAAAGGCAACATCAAAAAGAAATGAAAGAGGTCGAGGAAGTTACCAAACAGAAACAATTAGAGTTAGACCAAGCTATCAAACAGAAACAGTTAGACTTAGATTATGCCACCAAAGAAAAGCAGATACAGATAGATTCAGAAACTAAACTAAAGATGAAAGAAATGGAGGTAGATTCTAACATACAAATAGCCTCTAGCAATCAAAAGAGCCAAGAAGAACAGAACAAATTTAGTAAGTACAAGGGCCTTATCAAACCATGCAGTGTAGGTGATTCAATCAGCGCATGGACTGAAAACATAGAGTTCCAACTAAAAACACAGAAAATACCTTTAGAGGATTTGGCAATGATTTACATGAGGAACCTGAGTGGGGAGCCTTTAAAAGTAATAGAATCCATACCGACAGAGCTTAAAAACAATTATCAATACATACACGATAGGATAATGCAACATTTTCTTTTGGACGCTACTGGGTACCAAATTCAATTCTCACAGATTAAGCCAAAAGCAACGGAAACCTTCTTAGACTACATCTCTAACGTGCAGAGCACATTTAAAAAGTGGACTAGAGCGGCTAAAGTAGATAACAGCTATAAAAAACTAGAAGAGCTGATGGTAATGCACAAAGTCATTTCTACCGTTCCTACCCCTTTTGCAAAGTTCTTACAACAGTCAGATATTGATTCCATTCAACAATTAGAGAAACGGGGGTCAGCTTATTTTTCATCTAATCGGGACATATTTAAAACTACATCACATGACACAGAAATTACAGCTTTTGCAAATAAAGTTCCTGATAGATCCTACAACCAGAAAGATTACCGTAAAAAGGACAAACCATATCAGAAACCACCTCGATGTAATTATTGCAATCTTTTTCATCCAACTTATTCGATGTGTGATAAGAACCCCACATATCCGTCACACCTAGAAGCAGTGTTAAAGAAGCAAGAAAGCAGAAGATCATCCTTTAAACGTGCTGTAAAATGTTATTTTTGTTCAAGTTATGGCCACTATAGCAATAGGTGTCTTGGGAGACAGAGAATGAAGGCAAACAATGCAGCACTCATCGATACATCATCAGACGATGAGAGTGACATTGATCCAGAACTTGTGAATGTATTGCCAACGAATGAATTTCAGAGTGTATCATAAGCAACCGATATTTTAGACTTTAAGAAATGTAAAGTATGCCATCAGTTTCATGCGGATGGGAGATTAAAATGTGGACACGTAATATCATGTTCAAATGAAGAAGCTAACGCAGCATGTGCCTCCAGAGGTAAACTTAAGTTCTACGATGCACTGGTCAATGGGCAACCATGCCAATGCTTAGTTGATAGCGGAAGCACTATACTGGGGTTAAGGAGAGAACTTGCTAGACCAGAAGATTATACGGGTGAATTTGTCAAATGCCGTACTTTCTCTGGAACCATCGAGAAATATCCACTGGCAAAAGCGCATATCAATACCCCGTTCCTTACCGGCACATTTACGTGCGCTATCCTCCAAGATCCATGTACGGATCTTATTTTGGGATGCCTAGATGCATTGAAAGAATGTACAGACGACAACATAAAAACCTGGAAAGAAACACACATGGCCAACGCTGTAACTAAGTCAGATACAGAAACAAACTATACTGACTTACAAAGTGAAATGCTACAGCTATTAACACCAAGTGGTGCAGATACCAACACTACTCGACAAAAGTTGATCGAGGCACAAAGCACCGACCAAACAATCACACCGTATTTTAACTTGTTGTGTGAGCGAAAGAAAGTTTCTAAAAATTCTTCCTGGTACTTTAAAAAGGTTAACGGAATTCTCATGCGTTATTATACATATAATAACCATGAAATTCAGCAGACGGTGTTACCTATAACATACCGACAAAATGTGCTAAAAAGCGCACATGAACCACCGTTTGCTGAACATTTGGGCTATCATAAAACGCGAGCCAGAATTCTATCACAATTTTACTGGCCGAAATTCAGTTCGGACATAAAATCTTTCTGTCGCTCTTGTACTGTTTGTCAACATCGTGTACGAAAGAAAAAGCATGTAAAGGCCGAAGTGCAACGGTCAGTAATAGCATCTAGACCACTTGATAGTATAGCGGTCGATATTGCTAGACCCCTAATACAGGTGTCGAGTAATGGAAACCACAACTATCCAAATAAGGGTGCGAAAACGATTCACCTTAAACCAAACCAGAAGGTTGTGATTCGACTACCTGAGAAACATAATAGGTCACTAACATCTTGGCAAGAGCCTCTCATCGTTGAACATAAAATATCAGATGGCGATCATGAAATATCGATAAAAGGACACTTAGAGATATTTCATATCAACATACTGAAACCATACTTTTTACGACAAGAACAACAGACAGACGAACAAATTGCACCAACACCAAGCAATGAGACGACAGACATACACAACACAACTTCACTAGATAGGGCGACACACGACAACGACAACGCAAACACACTTAGCCAGATAACAGCACACACAGCTAGCACCACAACAATATTGTACGAGACAAACGAGGACAAGATGAAATTACCACTTCCTACGGTAGATTCAACTGCGACCAGTATTTCGACTTATATAAATAACATATGCAGTCATACGGAAGACAGGACAAAACACCTACTGAAACTTCGACAAGTCTTCGACAGGTTGCGATTGTTTGGGCTCACAGCGAAGCCGTCCAAAGTAGAGTTGGGCATGGAACAAATTGACTTCCTGGGTCATACCATCTGCAGGGGCCAATTGAAAACTGATGACAGAATCGTCACTAAGATTCTGAATTTGACAATGCCAACGACCAAGAAACAGGTCCGAAGTTTACTCGGTCTGGTGAACTACTATAGTAAATTTATTCCAAATTTGGCGGAAATCACCAGTGTTTTTTCTAACATCTTAAAAGCTTCGGCTAAGTTGTCTGTAAAAGATGCAGGATTAATTAGTGCGTTATCAAAATTGAAACATCTTTTCAGCTTTTTTCCACCTATCCTTCGTATGCCTAATCCAAAACTCACTTATTTCTTACGCACAGATGCGAGTGCCATATCCATATCTGGAATACTAGGACAGTTCTACGACGGGACGTTCCACCCCGTAATGTACGTAAGTCGCAAGATTACTCCTGCTGAATCAAAATACTCAGCATCAGAATTGGAGGGCCTCAGTTTGATCTATTGCGTGAGAAAGTTTCATAGATTTTTGGCAGGAGCACAGTTTGTAATCCAATCCGATAACTCTCCGTTGTCTGTGATGCAGTCTGGACATCCTACCAACAATAGAATTTACAGGTGGGCTTTGATTCTCCAAAATTACAATTTTACTATCCAGCACTTAAAAGGGAGATTAAATACGTTGCAGACATTTTGAGTCGTCCATCATCCATTCAAATACCTGATTTGCAGGAAGGGATCGACCATACACCACCAGAAACAGGGACACGGTAATGATACATAACTCAGTGCCGTATGTGGTGATTAAGACATGTCGTAAGTGCGTTATCATCGCCAGATATATAACCTGTGTGAATATAACAGTGCTATGAGAAGTGTAACAAACAGACGAAGAATATAATGGACCAACGCCAAGACCCCGAATGGCAGAAATAGCATGCGCTAACACACACATAAGTTAGAATAACATTCAGGTGTTAACTATGAACCTACATAAGATAGTAGGCAACTATATTTATACACTATCCTTGAAGGAGAGCATAAGAGACTTTACCGGAATGAACTATGTTAAAATAGTCTACAAAGAGTATTGCTCCATCTTCACAACGCAGAGGACGTCGATTTAGTGTAATTAGATATAGAAATGTAACTGTGATATATGTATATTATTATTTTATTAACAGTATCTATAACTTCATTTTTCTAATAAGTATTTAATTGCAAATTGTTTAAATGCTTATATAACTTTATTTTCTTATTTGTTAGTTAGAAATCACCATCATTTAATTAATAACCCATTTATTAGAACACCAATGATAGAAATATAATTGTTAGATCTTATATTAGTTTATTACCACATAATCATAACCATTCATACATCCATTTATCGAAAATATCATTCCCAAACTAACCCAACCATTTAGGAATTAATATCATCTTTTTCATAAATAATACTTTAAGGTAATTAACCCATTTTTCTTAAATGAAAGTAGTATTAGATTATTTCCCTTTAGGGTAATTTAGGTCAGCACACCAAATTATTAGTAAGTTACTATGACAGGATCGGTAACAAACCATCCTCATAACTTTGTATATTTATGTACAGACATGACGCGTGCAAACAAAACGCACAGTCATTTGGCGTGATTACTGTTAAAATTCAGCCAATCGTTTATTGTATATATAATGTTTATGTATTTGATGCTATGAAACATATTTTAATGACGAGAGAATGATTGAGTGAAAGAACAGTATGAAAGTGAATGAAAGATGTATGCAAGAAGAATAAATGCGAGGGGAGAATGCAAAAACGTAGTAAACATTGAAAGAAAGAGAGCGAGAGAGAAAGACAGCGGGAAATTTTTTTCCACCGCTGCAAACTTCTTATTTGACTTGTCTGTGTCATCTGTGTAACCAATGTGTTGTTGAGTTTTTTATATGTGTTACAGCCATACTTTAGTACAGTATATAGGGAATGTACTTTGAGCTTCAGAAAGCGGAATTGTGGTCACAAATAATAATAACGAACGTTTGTAACCACAATAAACCGATTTGCGGCGCTCGAAGGAACACACACATTTAGTACACTAACGCATACACATGTTAGAGAGTTAAGTACACTGTAGTTTATTAGAAAACACGCAAACAAACAGGAAAACAAACACATAAAAGTTGCACACACCATTCATCTCAAAGAACAACAACTCTAAATTCAGGGGACACAATAACTATTAGAAACCTAAAGGTAACAGTGAATATAGCTTTTCACATGCGGAAGCAAGAAGGTGAACAGTAGAGCTGTGCGTATAGAGTTCGAGGGGATATTAATGGGAACATGAACACTGTGTGATCGTGTGTTGTACTCAGAATAGAGTCAACTTGTGTGTGGGTTGTCATTTCGGGCAATTGGAGGAACAGGTCAAGACGGAAGTCAATAGGTGAAAGTCAAAAGACATAGGGTCAAACGACAGAAGCCAGGACATAAGTCATAAGACAACGGTTTCCGGTTCACTACCAATCCCAAAGATATCTATAGAACCAACTATACTGATACATAGGCTACTGAATTAACCAAGTGAAAAGATAAAACACTGTGAGTGAAGGAAGAAGACAGTTGTTCTATCCCCAAACTAGAAAGTCATAACTTATTGGAGATTTGACAAAATTGGAGCAACCAATTTTTCTTGATGACCAGAAGTGTTACAAATATGAGTGAAAGAGAAGTAACACTTCACAGAGAGGAGGGGACCCTGTCAACATCCCCAATAAGGCCTTAATAAGGCAATAGGAGTTAACACTAGTCTAGTAGGGGGACACCAGACAGGAGAGACACGAGCGCTATTAATAGCCTCACAAGGAGACACAATTGTGTCAGACCAGAGGTCGAAGAGTACAACTGAGCGAGGGCTTTCCCCAAGCAATTGGGAAGCTTGTCCTTGCGAGTACCGTGAAGGACCCGGTTACTCGTACTCACAGGCCAGCGTGCTGGCGAGACCATGCACGCAATAATAGCTACTGCACGGAGAAGAGTGTCCGTGCTTGTCCACGCAATGTGTAGCGTGTGGACAGACTGACTGGAGACGGTAGAGAGAGCAGACGTATCCTTGACCAATGCTATAGTTTCTAGGCAATAGGCAAACATAGGGCTGTTCATTTAGATTGTGAAATACTAGCATCATCTATCATCATGTCAATGCATTCATGTTGTATCTTGATGATGAAGTACAACGGTCGTAGAGCCATTCAAATGTCGGCTCTGAATAAATTGCATTCCTTTCGCAAATGTCACGAGTTTTTATTTCGTGCGGTGCGAAAGTAGGGGAGTCTTGATAATATGCAGCGCACAAGTCGCTGACAATGGGCATATTCTTAAACTAGAGGATCGGTACGGTTATCTCGGAACAGTCATAACATCAGATGGGAGATGCCTTAAAGAAATTAGGACAAGAAAAGCCATGGCGAAGGTAGCCTTTTGCAAGATGAAAAGCATACTGACCAATAAAATGATATCAATTGAAACGAGAAAAAGAGTGTTGATGTGTTACATAGAACCTATACTTTTGTATGTGAAGCGTGGACAATGAGCAGACAAGCTGAAAAACATCTTATGGCTGTGGAAATGTGGTTTCTGAGGAAAATGTAAAGAATACCATGGACAGACAGAAAAACCAATGAACAAGCCCTTCAAGAAACAAATGAAGATCTTAAACTGATTAGAGACATTAGACGTAGACAGTCACAATTTTTTGGGCATGTTGTGAGAAGAAATGACTTGGAGAACTTAGTGACAACTGGCAAGATCGAAGGGAAGAGACCAAGGGGAAGACCGAGAAATAAATACCTGGATGACTTGGTCACCTGGCATAGTCAAGACAGGAACAAGGAGCTGATCCACGACTCTGGTGATCGAGTGAGATGGCAAAACATGATCGTCCACACTTACCGGCATGGCGCATGATGGATGGTGCCGAATGTTGGACAGACCATCGTCTCATTGTCTCAAAAATAAACATACACATCAAACCACCACGGCGTGCTAAACAGCAAAAAAATGCAGTTGTCGTTTGATCATATGCTGGAAGACCGCATAAAGCCCAATGCTGCAGCAAAACAGGATGCTGAAGCAGAGTGGAGAACCCTAAAGGACATAATTTACAACAGTGCTATGGAAATCCTAAGTCCAGTCCTCCGAAAGCATAAAGACTGGTGGCCGAGAAACATCTTCTCCACACGGCATATTTGAATGACCCGAAGTCAATATAAAAAAAAGAGGTGCCTTCAATAACATCCGGAGAGTAGTGCAGCAGAAACTTCGGCACATTCGGGACTCCTGGTTGAGCAACAAAGCTAATGAGATTCAAGGCTTTGCTGAGAGACATGATATGAAAAAACTTCTACGACTCTCTGAAAGCGGTCGATGGTCCTACATCACCAGGCATAGTTCCCCTCCTCAGTGCAGATGGGGGAACATTGGTCACCGATAAGAAAGAAATCCTTCAACGCTGGGCAGAACATTTCAGCAACATTTTAAATGTAACCTCCTCCTTCGATGATGAAACCATCAACTGCCTTCCTCAAGTCCCCACTAATGATACTCTTGATGACCTGCCAACCATAGTGGAAGTAAACAAAGCCATCCAGCAACTTTCCAGCGGTAAGGTGCCTGGTCCTGACTCCATCCCAGCAGAGATATACAAGGCAGGTGGCCGATTCTAATAGAGCAGCTTCACCAAATCTTTACAAACATATGGGTGAGTGAGACCATGCCACAAGATTTCAAGGACGCGTCAATAGTCCACCTTTACAAACGTAAAAAAAAAAAAATCGTCAATCCTGTGACAACCACCGAGGCGTCTCCTTGCTCTCAGTTGCAGGGAGGATACTTGCCAGTTGGTGACAACAGACACGATCGAAGGGAAGAGACCAAGGGAAAGACCGAGAATTAATACCTGGGTGGCCACGTGGCATGGTCAAGACAGGAACACGGAGCTGATCCACGACTCTTGCGATCGAGTGAGATGGCAGAACATGACCCCCCACGCTTATCGGTGTCACGGGATACTGTGAGTTAATGATTCCATGATGAACTTTAATAGTAAGATTAATTACAAGGTATGAGGAGGGTTAACAGTAGCGTACTTCAGTCTGAGATGAGGAAGAATTAAAGGTTATTGACCGACAGTATAAAATAGGATACAGTGTAAGGAGTCATTGACCAGCTCTGTCAACGGAGAAAACAACGGGGAGACTTCGAGAACGGGAAAACGAACGGAGACGGCGATCAAAGGGTTCGGACGCTTTGAAGTACTAGCGTAGGGGAACACAGGGAAAACCGCGGAAGAACGGAGGACGAGAAGGAGCGCAATTGACGAATACGTGAGTTCACCGACGTTTGATGTGGGGGACTTACGGCAAAATTTGATTGTGGATCAAAAGACAACGGAGGATTGGACACTCGATATAAATAGTAGAAACTGGGTTTTCTGTTTTAGTGTGTGTTCCAAAACTGGACAGAGATATCTATGAATCCTATGTGTGGAAAAGAAATTATAGTCCCGTATTGTTTAAGGCAATGGGATATTAGTGCCGATGTGCTTACTTATTAATTTCAATTCCTGGATGATAATAGAAGATATAAGGTAATCTAATCTTAGCGTAATAGTAGCATAGGGATATAGGTGTTTGTTCTTGACTTGTAGCATTTCATTCGTTTATCTAATCGTGTAAACTTTAGTGCACTCATAAGTCTTATGTCAGAGTGTCTTTCGGAGGCTTCTCAGTATGGCCAGAGAAGGACGCTCACATAAGAAAATAGTATGAAGCAGACTCATATCACCGGATTACATATCTCTCCCACAGGTTCCAATCCCACTATTGTAATCAGAGAAGAAATGAAGGTTACTTCACTTGAGCAAATAAAGTACCTACCTAGAACCAACAAGAACATAGACATGTTTTACTAGTGAGAAGAGATAACTTAACGTCAAATACAGAACACTGTATACGCAACCGAATATACAAGTAAAGCACTTAAAAGGAAAAAGACGTTAACCTGTGGCAAGCAGGGATACTTAGAACTGCATGCAATTGCCCTGTGAATAAAGATAAAACTTTATTAACAAGAGACATTGTGTAGAACATTTATATTAACTCTAGACAATGTTGGATAGTAGCGGTGTGTATTCAGTGGTGGACTATACTACCTTCCAAAAACAGGAAATATATGGATTTCAGTGACTTACCAAAATCGGATTATTTTCTGGTGATAAGACATTGAACATTTTTTTTTCAAGGATTGGATTAAGTCCAGACTCAAGCAGGAGGAGATCATCCAGGGTGAGAGCTGTCCATTTCTATGTTTGATGTCATGTGGTTTGGCCGCATGAAGAGGCGAGAAAATATACGGCACATACGAAGTCAACAGTCCTATCTTGCACTCACATTAGCAGACACTACCAACTACATATACACATTCAATACATACAACTGACATAGTTTTCAACAATAAACATGTTATAAATTGTTGGAGGAAACTGTTGTCAGGGTATGTTATGAAGGAGAGAGAGAGAGAGAGAGAGAGAGAGAGAGAGAGAGAGAGAGAGAGAGAGAGAGAGAGAGAGAGAGAGAGAGAGAGAAAGAGAGATATAGTGTATGGAAGACAGAAGGGAGGAGTGTAGACAAAAGTCATTCAATAGTTCCAATAGTAGAAGGATATTAAAGGTGTGCTTGTCGAGTCCACTTTCCTCCAGGGACGACAAGCGACAATCGGCATGGCACATGATGGATGGACTAACCAGATTTCTTCTCAGTCGCCTCTCGGCCCATCTAGACCAAGGTCTTCTTCCTGAGAGTCAATGTGGCTTCAGAAAAGAACGCGGAACTGTTGGCATGCTTTTAGCTGCAAGGCAGCTGCAAGAGAAATGTCAGGAACAGAACTCCGAAAATTTCTAAACTTTTATTGATCTTACCAAGACTTCTGATACAATCAGCAGTGAAGGACTGTGGGAGATTATGGCGAAATATGGCTGTCCACGAAAGTTTGTCCAAATAGTACAGCTATTTCATGATGGTATATAGGCAAAAGTTCAAGAAAATGGCGAGCAGTCTGAGCCCTTTCCTGTCACCAATGGAGTGAAGAAAGGATGTGTCCTGGCACCAACACTGTTTAGCCTCATGTTTTCAGCTATGCTGACGAATCCCTTAGAGAACAACGACATTGGAATAGACATCAACCACCGCATGGATGGAAAGTTGCTCAATCTCAGAAGGCTGAAAGCTAAAACCAAAACTAACAGCGACACCGTCAGAGAGCTCCTGTTTGCTGATGATTGCGCTCTGTACGCCAACTCAGAGGCAGACATGCAACACAATGTTTCACCTTTCTCATATGCCTGTGCCAACTTTGGACTCAATATCAACTTGGAGAAGACTGTAGTTATGTACCAGCCAGCTGCATAGATTAACCACACCGTGACGAATATCAAAGACAATGATCATAGACTAAGAACCACTTTTGATAGACACCTGTCCTTTAGGGATCATGTTAAAGTGGTGGTTACAAAATTTCAGAAGGGGCCCAGTGCACTGAAGAGTATGCGATGCATCCTGGCGTTGCTGACCATTGCAGACACTCAGGGTATTGCAGTCAAGATCATACCTCAAGTTAGCCGCGTACAAGGAATACCCCCTGCATGATTCCCTGTATGCGATCAAGAGCCACATACTTTTAAGAGAACGATCATGGATGTCTCAGACAGAAGATACCACCAGAGAAGTGTGCACGCTTGAGAAGATTGGCAGACGCAAGGATTGGGTCAGAGTGCCGAATAGACATTCAGATTCGTGTGGAGTTATAATCACATTGGGCCGTGAGTGTATGGAGTGGCCACGAAGCAGCAATTAAGCAGTTAATTCATGACTACCGTCATCCTGGCGGTATGATTGTATATACCGATGGCTCTGTGATAAGAGGCAAACAAGTGCCTAGGAAGTCATAGCAAAAGAAAATGGCCGATGTTTAGTAAAGGAGAGCTTGGCATATGACACCATAACCTCAAGTCTGAGAATGGAGGTGAAGGCGGTTACTGCAGCTTTCCGCTGGTTGGTGAACAAACTGTATACGCATGTTGTGATTGTGACTGATTCACATTTCTATTGTTTATTTTCTATTGTTTATGTTGCAGGAAGCATGCCAGCAGAAATGGAACACAGTGAGCTCTGACAGGACGGCTTCATGTTTTGGACTTGGCTGGCATGCTTCCTGCTAAATGGATTGCAGCGATTCAGAGGTCGCGGGTTGCGAGGATTCGCTGGATCTTTTCTCCGGGAAACTCTAGTGTGGTTGAAAATTAACAGGCATACAGAATGGCTGGTGCTGCATCATTGAAGGGTGATTTGATGTATGATACGGTAGATGTGGTGAAGGCCCTCTGGGAAATTGTGAATAATGCAGAAGAACAGATGGACTAATATGGCCTAGAGAAAATGCGGCAAAAAGGGGTGGTAAGAGGATCTGGTCGACTGTCACCATTAAGAGGTAAAGCAAGACGGGTATATAATCAGAATACAACGGGCAACATTAGTATTGGGGCTCTTCACTGGCTGTTGGAGATTAGTACTGAGCGCATGGGAATGCTCCAGGTGTAGTGATGTCGGTTCTCGACTCAACTAAACTCGTACATGGTGAAAATGCCTAAGACAGGGGACCTGTAGGAATTCTAACATTATAGAGAAATAATGTTACTGCCTATTCCTACCGATAATATTAAACAACATCATTCTGGAGAGATTAAGAGATGCCACTGCACAAACAAAGCGTTGATGAACAGGCAGGCTTTCGATCAAACAGGCCCTGCATTATCCAGTGAGACACGCTATGCACACTAATAGATTACAGCATTGAGCTTAACTGGCCTCTTTATACTAGATTTGTGGACTTTGACAAGCCCTGGAAAAAAAAATTAACATGACATCTCTACAGGTTTTGATGAGTCACTATTTGAACCCACAGAAAGTCATTAACTGAATTACAGTGGTACCTCGGGTTACGAACGCCTCAGGTCACGAAAAATTCAGGTTACGAACAACTTCGAAAATTGTATGTCTCGGATAACGAATAGTGCCTCGAGTTACGAACGAAGGCGAGCGAGAGAGAGAGAGAGAGAGAGAGAGAGAGAGAGAGAGAGAGAGAGAGAGAGAGAGAGAGAGAGAGAGAGAGAGAGAGAGAGAGAGAGCAAGGTGTAACGTTGGAGACAAAGGATTGCGTTCAGTACAAACAGTACTACAGATGAGCTTGTGGATCTTGAGAATGAACAGCTAAAGACATTAAAGGAGGAGCAGTCGTCCGATGATGAGGAGTCAGTGACCGTTTCAACTGTCAGGATTAAAGAAATTTGCAGCAAGTGGACAGACGTCCACGATTTCATTGTGAACCATCATCCAAACAAACTTGTTGCTAACAGGGCAGTAAACCCGATGAATGATAACACGATGGCCCACTTCAGAAAGATTCTCCAGCAAAGGAAACGACAAATTGCCCTTGATAGTTTATTGCTGCAGAAAGATTCCTAGTCAGCTGCCAAGAAACAGCGACAAGATACTCTTGAAACTCATGATTCAGAATAACAAAGTAAGTGACAAATTTCCCATGATCGTTTTCTTGGTAATAAAGATAGGCTAAATCTCTTTTTGTTTTACATTTAATTAATTTGGTTGTTTTCTCTCTTTATTTAAAACGTGAAGTACATGTATTCTTTGCGTTTTGTCAGGTAAATGACCGGATGTTAATAAAAATTAACGATTCTTTCATCTTGAAACGGATTGTCTTTATTTAATTGATTTTAATGTTTCGGGTTACGAAAGTTTGGGGTTACGAACCGAGTTCTGGAAAGAATTAAGTTCGTAACCCGAGGTACCACTGTACTGCTATTGCTGCCTATAGAACCCGGCGATGTATGACAGGGGGTCTTGAGCAAGGCTGGAGCAGTCGCCGCGAACTTTTTAAGTTAGGGTTTTCTATTCCTCCCCCCCCCCACCCCCAACATAAAAATCCATTCACATAAGCAAAGATTCGAACCCGGATCTCCAGAAAGGAATACCGGCGTCCTAACCACTGGGCCAGAGGGCAACATATAAAGACTTAACGTTGACAGCTCTGTATCAGATGAATAAACCTTGATATACATTTGAGATAAACACTCGAGTGTGTCTTGTTTCAACTTTATAATTCTCACTGACAATAGTCTGGATTATGAAGACAACAATAACTGCCAGCAGAAATTGAATACAACGGGCTCTGACAGGACAGCTTCATGTTTTGGACTTGGCTGGTGACATGGCCCTCACGTCCCACACACGAAATCAGCTGCAGGACAAGCTAACGTTTGTTGTAGGGTCACGTCAATTAGGTCTACATATTCATAAGGGAAAGACAAAGATAATGAGAATAAACAAAGCAAATGAAAATCCGATCTCTCTTGGTGAAATCCCACTTCAAGAGGCATAATCAGAAGCTTATTTACAAGGTGTATATTTAATAATAAACAAGCTGAACAGCGCATAAACGCCTTTGAATATAAATGTTATAGACGAGTTCTAAAAATATCTTGGGTAAAGAAAAGAACAAATGCATCCATACTTCAAGAGTTGAATATTGAAGAAGGTTGGCTATTAAAGACGATAAAACAAAGAAAATTGAAATATTTTGGTCACTTGAAAAGTCACGAAAGTTTGGAGAGAACAATAATGGAAGGGTATATGTCTGGGAAGAGAGGAAGAGGAAGGCCAAAGAGAAGATGGGTGCAGGATGTGGCGGATGATCTCCAGATGGGTGTATCAGACGCGGTTCATCTTGCTTATGATCTAGAGGTTTTCCGGAAGGTTATTATGGGAGCAAGGTTCTGCAAAGGACATGCTACTGAATGAATGAATATTTAATAACTGGATTGTTTGAAAATATTGCCGTTCCAAGTTTTGTATTCACCGTCTCTGTGGAGTACATACACTGCTATTTTTTTTTTTTTTTTAGCATATCCTTCACAGGACTTAGCTGTCAACACCAGCATCTTTCAGCTGTATGTTGATCTCTTGGCAAGATTACGCTCAGTAGTTTGCCATTGCTTTCTGAGCGGCCGGCTCAGTATCCCGCAAGTCACGAGCGGGGGTCGAACCGCCTCAGCTCTCGCTCCGCTACGAGACTCTGCGTGATAAACGGGATTACAGAGAGAAAGTGTTGTAACCCCACAGCCAGAGAGTCCGGCATACACTGCTATAGTGTGTCTTATTTTCGGTTGTGTTCTATATTACAGCTCTGTTCATAACAGTGTTGGAAATATCCACCACGTTTAGTTAGGAAGTGTGGATACGTTTTTTCATGTTGTCAAAGAACTTGTGCAGTTCGCGCAGTGTAATGTTATTAATGTTGTTGACGATTGCAACCTAAAGTTCATTGATTGTGGGGAGGGGGGGGGGATTGTTTTCGTACACATTTCCTTTAAGTGCATCCAGTAATTCATGGGAGTAAGATTCAGGAGAACGCGCAGGCCAAGTTCAGCAAGAGATTTGCTATTTGCAAAAATGCCATCCAAGAATTCTTGTGATTTTACAGCTGTGTGAGCAGTTGCACCATCTTGTTGAAATCTGGCTTGTTCAATTTCCCGCTCAGAAAGTTGGACTATAAATGGTTCCAGAATGTTAGTCCGATATCTTTCAGAATTTACAGCGTCGTTAAAGAAAATTAGACCGATTATGCGCATACAATCCATTGCACACCACACTATACTTTCGTATCGTGGAAAGTCACTGGGTGCAATGCACGAGGATTTTCATCACTACAAAGACGATCATTCTGACTGTTCACGTACCCAGAAAGATAAAACCATTGCTTCTTCTGTGAAGAAAGTTACATCAAGGATTCCCTCACTTTCTTGCGAAAGAAAATTCACAAACCACATGTAATAGTTAACTCTGCATTGATGATCTAATTCATTTATTTGAAGTACAACGAAAAGCCTGTATGGATTAGCTTTAATTTCGTCTTCAGTATTTTCTGGACAGTACTGCTTGACTTGTTTACTTGCTTGGCCAACTGTCATACTGATTTACCTGGATTCATTAGCGTGCTGTCCTGGATGTTGAGGTATGTTTCTTCAGAAACAGATGGTCTACCAGGGTGCCGCACATCATGAATAATGCCAGCGCTACGAAATGTCTTAATTACATTGCTAACAACATTAGGATGAGGCACTTGGGTATCAGAAAATATCATAAACTGTTGTTGAACAACCAAATTCGAATACCTGCCACCGTTAAGAAGCACATACTCCACCAAACATTCTCTTTCTTCAATAGTTGACATCATTATAGCTGTGATCAATTACTAAAACATCGGCATGTAGCAGCAATATTCTGAATCAACGTTTAACTGGCGTTTCTTCTTCTTCTTCTTTCGTTCGCCTGAAATATGCCCCATTGAACAAATCACCAGGACAGGATGAAATACCAAATGAACTAATTAAATCAGCAAGAGAAGTAGGAACAGCTTGGCTACATAGACTATTCAACCATGTTTGGGTAGAACAACAGACACCACGAGACTGGGGAAACGCCATAATTATCCCAATTTGGAAAACAAAGGCAGGAAAAGAGATTGCACACAATACAGAGGCATTTCACTGTTGAGTCATACTGGGAAAATATTTTGCAAAATTCTTGAAAAAAGATTACGAACTACTTTAGAACCCCAGCTAAGTGAAACGCAGCTTGGATTTAGGAAAAACAAAGGATGCACAGACGCCACTTTTGCTCTTAGACAACTTATAGAAAAATCAATCGAATTCAATGAAACACTCTACTTAGCCTTTGTCGACGAAGAAAAGGCATTTGATAGGGTAGATAGAAACAAGCTGTGGGAAATCCTTAAACAATATGGAGTGAGTACACATCTAACAAACCTATGTAGAAGTTTATACAACAACAGTGAATGCATAGTGAGAGCAACTGGATGACACTCAGAACCCTTCACCATAAGATCATGAGTACGACAAGGTTGTGTCCTGTCCCCTCTCTTGTTCATAATATATATAGACAACATATGTAAAGAAACCAGCCAAGCAGAGACAGCAGGAATACTGCATGACGAGAACACAGAAGAAGAACCATCTGCAAATCTAACCATTAGAGAACTCCTGTTTGCGGACGACCAAGCACTAATAGCAAAATCAGAAGCTGAATTACAAGACCACATGAATAGTCTAAACGAAATGTGTAGGGAACATAACATGAAAATTAGCACAAGCAAAACAGAGGTAATTGTGACGAAACGCGATTATCTGTCTTGGGTCGTCAAGATTCCGCACTATTTTGGCGCGTCATCGGGGACTTTCCCAGCTAAAAATAGACTGAGGGAAGCCGATGAAGGACTTACGATCTAGAATATTCTCGAAACACTGAAATTCGAGTAACCCGTGATGCTGGGTATCGCTCTAAATTCCCGTGCAGAGAGATCTAGAAACTCTAGGCGGGAAATGACGGTTTCCCGAGAAAGTATCTTTTCTCAAGAAGCACTCGCTTCTAGTGCGCATTGAGTTGGCACGAAGCGGGAATGTGGCTAAATCAGTCATTCACTTACTGTTGTTGGAACAGAACGGACGCAGGCCAGATGTGAGCCAATTTTGTTGTGTTGCGTCTCACCTCAACCATAATTCGGCTGACTGTTATGTCAAGGAAGATGAGAAGCCCTTGAACAGTTCGGAGCTGACTGGAGATCTGGTTCACCAATGCAGGTAGATATTTGTTTAAATCATTTAACTTTGTACGTGTGTTCCACACGCCATTGTTCTAACCTCATTACCTATGCGGATGTCCTTGCATACTAATTAGCAAACCGATCGATAACGCAGTTGACGGCGAATCGTGTTTGTTTACCGTGTGCTCGCGAATCAGCTGTTAGGAACGCCGTATTGTGATGTGGGCGATTTGGGTTCCAAATATATGTACCATATTTTGCCAATCGTTGCATCTATTAGGTTGCTGTGTTAGAATAAAACCTAGTTACTTGTGCCGGATGGAAACTTAGATTATGTCAGTCAGTTGCTGAAGCCAGAAGAACGGTTAGAAAACCAGGTAAGTTGGTAGGTGGAGTTTCAGACAAAATTGTGCTTAGTTACTAAGTAAAGGAAGAACTTAGTTCTGTGCCACCAGGAATGATGTAACTATTGTGTAATAACTTAATAGTGAATTCATTGTGTGGAACAGCGGATTTCTGTGTAAAGGTAAGTTGCTTTGGTGCTATATCTATATATATATATGATGTGACATTGTGTGTATATATATTAGGTCATGGCATGTGATACTTCCTGGGGTAATTCCGAACGCCGAATAGCTCGACGCGTGATAACACTGCGTGCCGTCGCGATATAAATATGCGTTCTGTAATCTTGTCTGAGCTATCCTGTTTCTTTCATACTGGCGCTAGTGCGAGTGAATGCTCAGGTGCTGGAAGTATGGAAGGATGCAAGGAGGCTGTATGAGACTGGGGAAATATAGGATATGGGGGATGTAAAAGCAAGTTATGAAAGTATGTGTTGGTAGACCAAGCCAACGATGAAGTTCAGTCCATGCCAAGGCTAAACCACTTGGGGAGGACAGAATTGGAACATTACCCTTGGAACATGTGGGGAACATGTATTCTCAAGAAGGCTTCTTGACTCTAAGGCAGAGTCTGATAAGAAGAGTTTGCTATGGCGTGGGCAGGTGATCCCACCAGCAAACAGGCTTGTGTACATAGTGGATGTGATCATATCCTATTCCTATATCCCGAGGGATGGTATATTGATCAAGCTTATGTTTCTTAATGTACATTGATGATGTTAGGAACGAGTCCAGGGACTCTTTACCTATGTTTAGTTCGATTAAATTAGAACTATAATAACAGCCTTGTATCACTACTGACGTTAGCGACGACTGGTAGATGATTAGGGATAGGTGAGACCAAAGATCAGACTCGTCATTCTGATTTCTTGCTCTGTTTGACGGGCTGTTCTGTGAGGCCAGCTGACATTTGTGAACCCATGCTGTACTACTCTCCATATAGAGATAATGCTTTAGTTATATGCATAACTAAGTAGCATGACTGAGGGTTGAGTAGTTATGGGTAGGATGCATGTGGTCTAATGTTTGGGCCAGTATACTCTCACCGGTCGCTCTTCCTTTTCAGGAGTTTGCCTGTTGAGGAACCAGTCAACTATAATTGTTGTTGGCAGGAAACCACTTCGTGTGACAGAGCGAAGGGTTCAGTTCTTTACTTATCACGCCAGACTCAACCACACCAGATACCCAATGTGCTGCACCATGAGTGAAGTTTGCTTCAAGAAATACCACCACCCTGAAGGTGCACGTGTGGGAAGTGATGGTTTGTGATCGTTTGATAATAGAAGACACTCTGTTTCTACTAGGAACATTTCAGCATTTTGAGTAATCATGCTCAACGACAGGGAACACCGGTCCGTCTAGTTTGACGGGGGTTCTGCCTAAACGCAGAAGTAACTGATCTTCAGACACTTGAATGGTTCTTTGGACAGCTCTAGTGGCAGGTCTTGAGAAGAACTACACCAGTTATTGACGTGTGTCAAGTGTAACCCGGTGGAAGGGACTATGGGGTTATAGTCCAACCTGAATTGTTTCCGTGAAAGAGATGTCTGATTCTATTAATGTACTGTCTCAATATCAAGATTATCAACTGTGTTCTAGAAGGACTCAGTAACATTTTCAGTAGCCATATCTGATACTACAAGCAGTGTAACTGTAAGAGACCATTGGATTGGTCCGTGACATTTTTCCATCCATGTTCCGGTGCTGTGACGAAGGGACCATTGAATTGGTCAATGCCATAGCTGTTCTGCAGTGGGACTGTGTTATGAGTGACAGACCATTAGATTGGTCAGTGATTGTTTGAGTTCATCGAAGTGACTAATACTTGGAGTCAAGTCCAGGAGGATTGTCTCCCAACCGGTATTGTTCGAGAACTGTCTTAACAGTGACTCCGTGGGAGTGATATAGATGCAGTTGGTCCAGTGAAGTGTGGTCCAGCAGTGAATCTAGTGTTGTGGATCCACGCTCTGGAGACAGAGTGGTCTCCAAGGTTCTAGTCATCTCACTGGAAGGAAGCCGGGTGAGTGGCGGACCGACTGGACGGGACATCTGCATCCAATCTACTTCTCAACTCGATGAAGACACCTACATCTCTGATTCTGTCTCTACTCTATCTTCTATTTGTGTAAATAGATTCTTCTATCAGGATGTTCATTTCAGTTCTATATTCTCAAGGGTAGAATAAACTTTATGTAAGTTGACTTGCTCTTTGTATAATGATTGAGTGTGGTCTCGGACGATGCCTAAGTGTTCATTGTTCCACAGATGTAGGTAGTTAGTGGGGGTCTAGAATCTGGAGGGGCTTGTAGACGTAATTAACTAATATGGAGATCAACCACAGAGTAAAAATGTGTATCTGCTCGTCCAACCCCTGGGGCTAGAATACACGGGAGTGCCAGAGACACCTCGGGTGTGGTTCACTCTCACTACCCAAGGTGAACTTGTCACAGTAATGACTATAACTAAAGAAGAACAAACAGCAACAATTCACCTAAACGAACATCCCTTGAAACAAGTAAAGAGCTTCAAGTACCTAGGAAGTATAATATCATCAAATGGCAGATCAGAAGACGAGATCGAAAATAGGTGCAATAAGGCAAATCAACTCATTGGACAAATGGCACCAATACTAAAGAACAAACATGTATCAATAACTACTAAGAAAGCACTTTACAACACAATCTTCCTACCAACTCTGTGCTACCAATGCCAAACCTGGACAATGACAGAAAAAGAGAAAAGAAAAATCACAACAACAGAAATGAGGTTCAGGGGCGTCACTAGGGGGGTGCGGGGGGTGCGGGCCGCACCGGGTGACACCATCAAGGGGTGACACAAAAATAAAAAAAATTGCAAATTTGACAAAGCAGACATAGCAAAATAACATCTTTATTTATGTTTTACCTGAAGTATTGAAGTTATATTGTTCAATTTGTTTTCTTTCTTATGTCCTTATTAACTTTTTGACTTATTTTACAAACATTACTATATGCAATTATATATGGTACAGGAACACTCGGAAGAAGACCATGGTGAAAGTCTAGAGGGGTGACACTAAGAGTTTACCGCACTGGGTGACACCAACCCCAGTGACGCCACTGATGAGGTTCCTGAGAACAATACTCAACGTATCAAGAAGAGATAAGATCAGAAATTAAGAAATCAGGACTAAAGTGGGGGTTAAAGCTGCTCTAGATTTTATTAGAAAGCAGCAAGTCAAATGGTTTGGCCATGCAAGTAGGCTACCAGTCAACAGCATGCCACAACAAGCAATGCTGTACAGACCAGATGGAAACAGAGGAAGAGGCCGACCACGTAAACGTTGGACGGAGGGAATAACAGAATCCATGGGAATGTCGATATACGAAGCCCATAACCGGGCACTCTCACGAAGTTTATACTTCACCTCGACACAGCAAGGTACAAGAGGAACATGATGAGATGAGATGAGATGAGATGAGAAATATGTTTATAACTGCAATGTTGTCTCTTGTATGAATCTAACAGTCTTTTTAGTTCATTCAGCGGTCCATAGAATTTATCTTCCACTGTTGTCTCTCTAGGCCAGAAGGTTCGCCTGGATATGTTGTAGTTTGGGCAATCCTGGAGTATGTGCTCTGCTGTCTGCGACGCCAAACCACATGTGCACATGGCTGAGTCACCAATCTTGAATTTTGTATACATGTGGTTGCGTAATCTATTGTGTCCTGTTCTGAGGCGCAGAAGAATGACCTGTTCTGGTCTGTCCATAACGTGGTAGTCGTCTTGAGTAAGGTTTGGTGGCCTTCTGACTGATTTGATGATTCTTTTCTTTTGGTGGTATGTAATAGGCACATCTGGTTGTTCTTCTTGTGCTCCTTCCTTAGCCAATCGATCAGCTCTGTCGTTTCCGGGGATTCGACAGTGGGATGGTATCCACTGTATGGTGATCTTACGCTGACTGCTAAGTTCAGAAAGTAGTGTCCTCAGAACTGGCAATTTCCCAGACAGGAGCGCCTCTATTACGGATTTTGCATCTGTCAATATCACCACAGGTTGTGTACCAAGGCTGGTATTTTGTAATTTCTCTGTGGCTATCTTGATTGCCTCAATTTCAGCATCATAATTATGGCAGTACTTTCCTGTTGGAATTCTGGCCGTCTCTCTAGTATTATTTGGGTATTCTATATACACTTCCGCTCCTCCATTTCGAACAGCATTTAGTGCTGACCCATCTGTGTGTGGGTATTCGTCATCAAGGAAGCTGAGAGTGGCTGTTCTGCGCTATACACTGTTCTGTTATTCCTCTCACTTTTGACTGGCGTTTGAATCACGACATAATACACAACTTATATTACGGTGCGCAAATACTTGATTTCAAAAAGTCCACAGTCATTACAATTACATCCTATAGATAGCAGCATAGACATTCATGGGATAATATATCGAGATATTAAAATAAGAATACAAAAGACAAAATCAAGAATATAGTATTACATTTGTGGATGTCAAAAGAAAATAGAACCAGTAGCAAACATAGAACATAAATTTTATCACAAATTAATACTAATGTACGGATAGTAAATATGGTGAAATGCTCAAACAAAAACTAATAAATTACGAAAACTGATTAACTGCATCACTGCACAGAACAGAGCTAAGTCAGAATTACAAATGCCGAGCTGAAGGAAATGGCTGGACATATTGCTGCAAGTCTAGAGCAACAGAGACCCTGGCACTGGGGGACACACATTGAGGGAACATGAATGTAGTATAACTGGAATGTCAGTTCTCTGGCAGCCACGGGGCACACATAAATAGATAAAGACCTAAACACTCGAACACAATTATAAACAGATCAATTTAAAGAGTGGTGATAGTGGAGGGGAGACGTGGAGGGCTGTCAATCAACCAAGTGCCGTCTTCACAGTGAAGGTTGGCTGCAATGGATCTCCAACACTGTCTGTTTCTTCCTGACTGTACATTCTGTCAGACTGATGTTCATCCATCTCTTGAAGTTAATTTCCCACTTGTATCGTTGTCTACCTCTAGGTAGGTTGTTGTGTTGTTGTTGTTGTTGTTTGTCCATCAAGAATGATGATGACCATTCATTTCATCCAGTGGAGTTGAAAGTATGGAGCCGTGAGTTCTAAGATGGCTGATAAGGCCTATTTTGGCTCGAAATGCTCTTTGACAATGTGGACAAAGAATGCTTGACATTTCTGGAGGAGGATTTTCTGCAGTGGTTTTTCTGTTCTGTCTTTTCTTCACAGCTCTTGCAGTCCTGGTTGCCTCACCTGGACTGCACCCTTGCGTAATGAGGTACGCCACGAATTTCGGTCTCTGGCTGCAGTCTCCCAGGTGTCATGATTAATTCCAAAAGCATTCAGTGAGATTTTCAGAGTGTCTTTAAAGCGTTTCCTCTGGCCGCCTTGGGAGCGTTTACCACAACGCAACTCGCCGTAAAAAAATTCGTTTAGGGAGCCTATGATCTGGCATGCGAGTCAAGTGACCAGCCCAGCTAATCTGATTCTCCATTAGTAGAGTGTGGATACTGGGCATGGACGCTCTTTCTAGGACTTCAGACTCTGGGATCTTGTCTTGCAGGTAGGTTGTATGGATTTTATAACTGTATTATGTCTTTTAACGTGGCCGAGATATTTCACTTGCCTCTTTTTTTTTCCATTTCATTCATAAACTCTCTTTTCATTCCGTTTTTTCTAGAACCTCTGTATTTGATTGTTTTTGTTTCCAGGAAATCGACATATTCTTCTGTATATCCGCATCTCTAGGGCCTCTTTTCGACTTTCTAGTTGCTTGTTCAATGTCCAGGCTTCCCAGTCATACAGTAATGTTGAATATACGTAACATTTGACAATTTTCATTTGTAATGCAGTATTACTAAATAGACTAAAACCATATTCAGAATACATATTAGGTGACTATCAGGCGGGGTTTAGACAAACCAGATCAACAATAGATCAGATATTTGTCTTACGACAAATAGCCGAGAAAAATTGGGAATATAAAAGAGATCTCCACAACATTTTTGTGGATTTTAAAAAGGCTTATGATATTGTCCATAGGAATAGTCTATGGAATGCTATGCGGGAATTTGGAATACCAAGGAAATTAATCAACATGACCAGACTATGCATGGAAGATACTTATAATATAGTAATATATAAAGGCAGGAAATCAGACCCTTTTCAAATAACATCTGGCTTGAAACAGGGTGATGCACTATCGCCGCTACTTTTCAATCTGGCTCTAGAGAAAGTTGTAAGGAGGGTAAAGGAGGAATGTGATATTGGAGGAACATCAAAGCTGCTTGGTTATGCAGATGATATAGATATTATAGAGGAAAATGAACAAAAGACATTGGAAATATTGTCTCACTTAAAGGAAAAAGCCCAACAGATGGGGCTGGTTATCAACCAAGACAAGACAGAATATATGGTAATTTCAAGAGAAGGAATGGCTAAAAACTCTGGCCACATACAAATAGATAATATGACCATTAAAAGAACGGAAACATACAAATACCTGGGTACAATCTTCAACTGCTCCAACATTATAAGGGAAGAAATACAAACTAGAATCAGTTCTGGAAATAAGATATACTATGCACTACAACATCTACTAAAATCAAAGGCGCTATCTCGTAACACCAAGATCACAATATACAAAACACTGATCAGACCAGTTGTGCTGTATGGCTCTGAAACCTGGAGTACAACGAAAGGAGACGAAGCCTTGTTACAAACCTTTGAGAACAAAGTTTTAAGACGCATCTTTGGACCCATTGGGATACACAAAGTGGAGAGTGGAAAAGAAGAAGTAACAAAGACATTTATGATCTGTTTAAGTCCCTGCTAATCACTGGTATCATGAAGGCTAATAGACTACAATGGCTGGGGCATATAGAAAGAATGGAAGATAATAGGGAAACAAAACTCGCTTACACTCAGGAAATAAATGACCGTAGACCCCGAGGTAGACCAAGAAGATGGTGGAGAGATAATATATATACAGACCTACAAGCACTTGGAATCAACGACTGGCAAGAGAAGGTCAACCAGAGAGACGAATGGAGACGGATTGTATCTGCAGCAAAGAACCTCAATGGCGCGGAACGCTGAAGAAGAAGAAGAAGAAGAAGAAGAAGAAGAAGAAGAAGAAGAAGAAGAAGAAGAAGAAGAAGAAGAAGAAGAAGAAGAAGAAGAAGAAGAATGCATTGTTAATCTCTCTAGATGTTAATACTGATTTCATGTTGTTGAAAGTATTGTTGCCATGTCTATTATCTTTTTGATTTCTATTTCATTTCTGCCATAGTCTGTTATTATATCCAAGATAGGAGAAAGTGTTTACTTGTTCTAGTATCTCCCTGTTTACTGTGATATTCTTTGATGACCTTTCCTCCCCACTGCTAATTATGATAGTTTTCGTTTTTTGGATGTTAATATCTAAGTCACATTCTGCTCTATGCCTGTTTACTTGTTCCATTAGGTGTTGTAACTATTGCTGGCTTTCTGCTAGTAACACGGTTTCGTTAGCATACCTAAGATTGTTTATGTTTATGATCCTTCTATTGATGTTAAGTCCAGGCAACTCGGCTTGTTTAATAATTCTTTCTGTGTATAGGTTGAATAGGCTTGAGGACAACACACACTCCAGCCGTACTCCTCTTTTTATTTCTGTAGGCAACGAATAATTATTTCTGCATCTAACTGACGCCACTTGTTCCCAGTACAGGTTACTAATACGTCTGACATCCTTTCCGTCTACTGCTATATCTTGAAGGCACGTAATTAGTCGTTCATGTTGTACTCTATCAAAAGTTTTCTTGTAGTCTTTGAAACAAACCAATATATTTTTCTGAACTTCTATATATTTTTCAATTAGCATCCTCAAGCAGATAATTGCTTCTCAGGTGCCGCTGATTGTTCCCAAATTGTTCTTCAGCTCCTTCCCCATCTTTTTTTTTTTTTTAATTCTTTCTTGAATGCCGTTGAGTAGTATCTCAGTTATATAGGCTGTAGGATATTACAAAAGACACGGCGGCTTGGCCGAGTTGACCCTATGTTCCATTGGGAGATAAAGTGCAGCAAAGTAAGGACATTATGACCAGAGAGACAGTTCCATAACTGTCTTCATTTCTGTGACACATATCAGGAAATAATACACACATTGTCATTCTGGGAAATATCACAACAATAACAACATTAATAAAGAATAAAAACAACAAGCAACATGTGAACAAAACAAGCATATCAGACTTACAGGTGACCCTTATTTCCACACTCGATGTTTGTGTGTAACTTGCTGCGTGAAGAGCGCTACAGGTACATCTCCGTCCATGAAATTCTCGTGTTACACGAACATCCACAGTGACCGAACTGCCGTTAGACTCAAATGGCTGTGGTATATTATCACATGTGATGATTGTCCTGTAGACTGGTGGATCTCCTCCAGGAACCTGGCAAGTCAGAGTCAGTGTCTGGTTGTTTTCTATGACTTCCACCCTCGCGGATTGAAGTATCTGTCCGGCAAGAGACAGCTGTGGCGATTGTTGAGGTGGTACTGAAACACACAGCAGTTTCACATGAACAGACTTTAGATTGACATTATTAGGCAACCGTGTGACATGAACAATCACCACTTGTGTTTGGGGTTCTATTTACTAATTTCATTTTTTTCGTGGTACCATTCCTGAAGAAGATCGCTAAGATGAAATACATAATCTAATATGGACTATTCGAAACTCGCCCTTTTACAATCAACACACATTTAGAAAATCGACACCGCCAAATATACACAAATCAAGAGCTTTGAAAATAATCAATGAAGTTCTGCCACTGAGAAAACAGACTGACAAACAAAGACACTGACACAACCAAAGAAAACGATACAACCTGGGAACGAATGTCTACAACACATGCATGAAAACAATACAAGGAAATGAAAACTTGTTGCAAGAATAAAAGATACAAGATATACAAACATCACCACTATAACACAGGATTAAAAGATGAAAACAGAATCTACTACTACTACTACTACTACTACTACTACTACTACTACTACTACTACTACTACTACTACTACTACTACTACTACTACTACTACTACTACTACTACTACTACCACCACCGCCGCCGCCGCCGCCACCACCACCACCACCTGCATCATCATCACCACCACCACCCACCACCACCACCACCGCCACCACCACCGCCACCACCACCACAACAACAACCACCACCACTACCATCACCACCACCATCACCAATACTACTACTACTACTACTACTACTACTACTACTACTACTACGACTACGACTACGACTACTACTACTACTACTACTACTACTACTACTACTACTACTACTACTACTACTACTACTACTACTACTACTACTACTACTACTTAGACAGGTAACCTAATGTCAGTTATGCAGACACAATACATGAGAGGGAGGAACACATTTACAATACATGTCCAATCATCACTGCCACACATACTGCACCACAACTAATAGAAACACACACACAGACACAAAACTGACATATACAAAGCAATCTTTCTCAACACAATACCTAAAGACACAAAAAGATATGCACTACAGGTATCTAAGCAGCCAGGCGTTTATTGATGATGCTTTGCTATGAAACCAGAAATCTACAATGCTGGAGGCGTAGGAATTGATTTTCTCAGACACTAACGTAAGGCGACCGGTTTTTCACGTCAACACTAGACACAATGGAGAAAGATACCGAACCAATGACCTGTCATCTTCTTATTACCAACTTAATAGATTTTATCCTCCACCACTCTCTCCCACCAATGACCAGCTTTGAACTCGAGCGTAGTCCATACTGCTTTATGTCAATGATTGGTATAGCTAAACCTGGCATGATGTGATACCACTCTTAAGAACGAAAGTAATATGATGATGATGTTTATAAACAAAAACATAAATAAACCACACCCACACTCTTCAAATACAACCTACCAGGCCAAAAAAAAAAATTATTTTTCATACAAATGTTGTCTACGCCTTAATAATTGTTTAATGAGGAGTCGGTTTGTGCCATCATTGGCACGTGATCAGGGTCAGCATACAAGGCTTATATAATGACAAAATCATATTGATTTGTCAGCTCAGAGCTTGAAATATACCGCAAACGCACATAATATACTACTAACATCATCGATCACGCTTATCGGCATGCACATAATGATGATGATACATGGGAAGTTAAAATACAAGAAATGTACCGTTAGATAGGGTTTACAAACAAACACACTTTATTTTCAAAGGGTTAAGAATTGGACACGCAGGCCCGTTTGACATTCTGTCCTTATCTCTGTCCTCTCATACATTATTCCATTCATTCATCTCTTATGGAGGTAATCTTTGTCAACCTCAAAACAATATGCATTAAAACGCTTGAAAAATAATCAATAATACATGACTCACTAAAACAATTTTTAACATGGACATTATAATCACCTAAAGTAGGTGTAACGTGCCATATATATGAGCATGTTTATTAAACTAGTTGTCATTTGAGAAAATTATTATTATTATTTGATTTGTATTTCGTTTATTTAGGGGGGGGGGGGGGGGGGGGGCTTAAGCCTGTACTGAGATAGTGTACAAATAGGTTGCGATTTATGTATTATGATTGTTAGTGTCTTTGATTTCTTGTGGAAGACTTCCACAACTTGGCGGCAGAGTACTCTAAGCTTGTTTTGTATAAGCTTATCCTAGGTTTAAGTACATGAAGTATGTTAAGTAGTTCGCTATGTCTTGCGTTATATTTATACAATGACCTAAGGTAGCGTGAAGTATTTTGAAATAGGATTTTGTGAATTAGTTTTGTGAGCCTATTGCCGGTCGTTCAGAAAGCAATGGCTAACTACTGAAGGTAAAATCTGCCCAGGAATTACGAACAGAGAATTATTTTTTCTTTAGTAAAAAGTAAGCGTTTGTGGTGTGGCAGTAACTGAAGACGTTCTTGTAGGTTAGTATTATCGGTAGGATTGTCATCATTAATTAAACCCGCTGCCCTTTTCTGGAGTGAATAAAGGTGTTTTGTTATTGATTTGGAACATCTATCCCGGATTGTGGAGCAATAGTCAATATGCGTTTGTATGTGGGAAGTGTAGGACATCTTTCTTGTGTTTTCATCAAGAAATATTTAATTCTGGAAAGTTTGTATACTTTTTTTTTGCTATTTGTTTAACGAGAGCGTGAACATGGGGTGAAAAGTTACATTTCTACCAGTGATAAATCCCAAAATTTTGTGCTATATTAATCTTTCTACTGACATGCTAAGAATGTGCCGCTGAAGAGTTCTCTGTGAGTTCACAATCTGATGTTTTTGCCTGTTTGCTATTAACATAGATTTTGTTTTAGGAAAGTTCATTTGCATACGGTTTCCATAACTCCACTGAACTATACTATTTAATGTCCGTTGCAAAGAAGATTCAAGCATATTACAGCCCCTAGCGTTTGTATATATTGTGCAGTCGTCTGCAAACAGATCGCAGGAAAATATATATGGGAAGATCATTTTTTTAATATGGCAAATAACAGAGGGCCAAGTATAGCCCCCTGAGGTACTCCAATATTAAAGGTAATGGTTTGTTATAACGATTGTGTGTGTGTGATACTTCTTGTTTTCTGTTTGAGAAAAAGGGTGTTTTTTAATGTCACTATATTAAAGCTTACTCTAATTGCTTCTAGCGTTTTAAATTAAAATAGTATTATCTATCATATCGAATGCTTTTCTAAAGTCTCTAAACACAGCTCCACATAGAATATTGTTGTTAATATTTTGATGCCAGTTGTCTATCATATTTGTTAAGGCCGTATGACAAGCACATATTGGCCGAAACCATGATTGACTGTCAATTATTAGTTTGTTGCGAAATAAGTGTTTTATTGTTGTTTGTGAATGTGCTTTTCGTGCGGTTTTGATTCATTCATTCATGCATTCATTCATTCATTCATTCATTCATTTAGTAGCATGTAATTTGCAGAATCTCGCTCCCATTACAACATTCCGGAAAAATTCTCGATCACAAGCAAGATGTCCCGCGTCCGATACACCCATCTGGAGATCATTCGCCACATCCTGCACTCATTTTCTCTTTGGCCTGCCTCTTCCTCTCTTCTCAGGCATATACCCCTTCATTATTGTTATCTCCAAACTTTCATGACGTTTCAAGTGACCAAAATATATCAATTTTTTGTGTGTTATCATCTTTAATAGCCAGCTCTTTTCAATATTCAGCTCTTGAAGTAGAGGTTTGGACAGTGATGATAACATGGAAATGGGCCTATGACGAGACAATCGTCTAATGAACCAGCTTTTAAATGAGGATACACTTGAGCAATTTTAAGGGCTGATGGAAAATGACCTTTGGTGAGTCACTGATTATAGATGAAAGTTAGTGACTCTCAGATCATCGGTGCAGAACAATGAAGGATCCGATTACTGATTCCATCTAGTCCTGAGTTATTGTTTGTTTAGGTTACTGAGTTGAGTTGAGCTAAGAAACGCCATCATTGCACTCATGACATTCCCATATGCGCTCCGTCCCCTCGTTCATCAGCCAGCGAAGAGTCATACTACTAATCGTTCCGACCGCTATCTGACTGAAAGTTCTCCTGGTCTTCCCTCTTAGTGTTGAGATTCTTCCAGAAACCTTGCCGATCATCCGCCATATCATTCTTTCCACATACGTGTTCTCTGTTTGTTCCTCCGCATTCTCCAGCTGGTTCCACACTTGCTCGACCATCTCTCTCTTGTCCATAAGTAATCTACCACCAAGAGGTGTATTCCCTCTCACCCTATCAGCTTCTTTATTCCCCGCACTCTCGCATGGCCACGGTAAAAAAATCCATGTACTTCTCACAATCTGTGACCTCTGAAGCGAGGCAAGCCATTCCACACGGAACATCCCTTTCTCCACCTTACTACGCACACACCTTGAGTTCGTAATGAATGCAATGTGTGTTGCATTGGTCTCCTCTAATCATCGGAAGGTCACTGTTACTGCTTCCACCTCCATTCTCATGTTGGAGCTCATAGTCTCGTATGCCAGACTCTCTTTTTTCAAGCATCGTCTATTAGCCTTCGCCATGAAACCCCAAACACTATTTATGTTTCTCACCACTGACCCATCTGTGTAGATCACTAGGTCGCCTTGATGTATGTTGCTCTGGATAATTTGTTGAACATAAACCTCTGGGCGGCCCGTTGCCTATTCTCTGCATTCACGACCCATTTTTACTATTACATTGTGCCAGTCCGACATGTATTCCGGTACTTTAATACACTCTTTTTCAGGATTTATTGTCTCTAGATCACACACCTGGCGTATAAATGTATCTGATTGTGCCATCCAGGATCTACCTTGTATCAGCCTATATGACCATTGATGTCGTGTGTGTAAAGAACGAATGTCGTATTAGTTACTTGTTCTTCTTTACCACTTTAGTGTCGTCCCTGGAGTGAAGAGAATCGATACCCACATTTGTTTTAATTCAATATCTCTATTCTGGAGAAATCCAGCAGACTCCGTCCACACACTCCCTCAATCTGAAGACACCTTCCTCTCACTCTTACTCACTCCTGGATCATGCCCCCTCTCATTCTTCCCCAACATAACATACTTGACAACTCTCGCTTCAACAAATAAAAACAAGAAATTTATTAAAGCAAAGAGTATATGTAGGAGAAGTGTGTGTGTATAAGGTGTAGAATGTGTGACGTGTATTCTAATGGTAGACCAGTGATTTAGAAGCAAAGTCTGTAACATCATAGTGCTTAGCACACAACAGCACCATTTTTTCCGGACAGTGAACCTCACCCAGAAGATGACGACTTTTTCCAATCACTCGAACAAACAGGATGCTGGTAATCCGATAGACACTGTTGATCTTGGTCTTCACTCTACCACACGGTGAAGTTACTCTGTTTCCTAATATTTGTTTGAACTGATAGTCCTCCAATTAACTGAAATGTCACTTGGGGAAACTCTACTGTTTATTAGTTTCTGGTTATAACATTTTCCCCTCTTTTAGAACACAACCTATTAATGTTTGTTAGGTAGATGTGTATATATATATATATATATATATATATATATATATATATATATATATATATATATATATATATATATATATATATATATATATATATATATATATGTCCTTAGTATGCGAGTTCTTAATCTTCGGTGATGAAGTTTATCACTCATTAAACACAACACTTCTGTTCATACAATTCCACTCAACAGAAGCCAGGTTCCCGCAAACCAACTTGGGTATAAGCCCTATGTAGCGGCCTCTCAGCAACCTCTGTCTTCAGATGCTGAGCCATCATTGTGTCAAACTTTGAAACTGCTTCTTCGTAGTAGATCCTCTCCCACTCACGTGGAACACTCAAGGGGAACTGTACATGGAACCTGTAGAGCAGATAACATCATGGTGAGGGCAACTCAGTCCTGACCGTAATTAGGTGATTGTAGGCCAATAACAGCACTCAGATCTATAACAGAGATCCGATCTCTGTCATACGGCCAAATAATTCAATCATATGATCTGAGACATGGCAACACCAGGAAAGAATAAAGGAACGGGTAGAAACTCAGCAGATGCCCTACTGAAGATCCTACCATTGCACATTCCCCTCCTCCCTCTCAACCATTATTATTCCACTACATTGGCCTCAACTTCCCGAGTAAAATGATATATACCACAAGCTACCTGAAGCCACACAATAGAATACTAGTGCCGACGCTCCTATGATACTTTCTAGCACCGCACTTATAGAACATTCTATCACTAATCATAATACATTATCACTGCACCTATAATACATTATATCACCGCACAGTACTGTACTATATTCCTAATATCATACTCTTAAGTTAGATATAATTAATTGCCTACCATATGTCTATTCCTGTTGTTACTCGAGAAACTAGGCAATCCGATTGGATCTATGTCCGTGGATAACTATCATTACTAAGATAGGCTAGTCCCTCTAATATAACATAACTCGGAATTATCCCCAATTCTAACACTTCAGAATGTTTTCCTCGACTCCATCCACCTGTTTACTGCACTGGGTTTTATATGGGTGCTTGAGTGAGTCACCAGGAAGTCCAGACGCCAATCAGTCCAGAATCTGGCTTTGTCCTCCTGTTTCCAGACTAACCAGAGTCAATTAGCTGTCAAGTTTCCTTTTCATCTGTGGAGTTCTTTGTCTCATCCAACAAATATCCGGGTTGTCTGTAAGCCGGAGACCTTTCTCCCATTACAGAATCCTTCTGACCTCTAGCAGGCATTCTGTCTATCACTTGCAACAACCAACTTCCGTTTTGTAGACAAATGTCGCCAGTACACACCTCTCGAACAACATCCTGTCATCAAACTGTCGACTGTGTAGACAACTCGACGTGACTCCCTTTGATCTCATACACACTGTTGACCAGGTGTCGAGAATCTGTACCGACGTATTTTCCTCAGTTTGTTCACCATAAAAGCGTCAATTGTTAGCAAAATAATGTCGGGTTTGGTTATCATCGGTAGCAACTAACAAGTTTATTTATCCTGTGACAATTGACTATTTCCATGGCTTCATGCAGGGGGTAATCCCTATCTGAAGCAACTCTCAGGTACCATTTGACTTGAAGGACCCCGTCGCTGTCTGCCATTGTTGGTAGCGCCAGGATATGCCTCATACATATAATTGGTGTGTCCTTTGTGCATCCCAGGATCACCCACATGACCGCTTTCTATATGCGCTCCAACCTTTCAAGCTGGCTCTTTGATACTGTCAGCAGCCCCAAATCTTATTCAATGACTGCAATTATTAACTGCTGAAAGAGCCTATAAAGCATCTATCCCGGTATCTGCCATCACCCTCAGTGCATAAGTCCCTTACCAGCCTTCACCACCACAGCCTCCACATGAGCCTTAAAAGAAATACACCTGTTAAAGTAAGTAAGTAGTTCAATTTACTCTCTCTACTAAGAGGAAATCAATCAATCAATCATGTGGCATGCCGGAAAGCGTGGGCGGTCATGACTCGCCATTTCACTCGATCACCAGTGTCGTGGATCAGCTCAGTGTTCCTGTCTCGTCCATGCCATGTGGCCAAGCCATCCAGGTATTTTCCTCTCGGTCGTCCTCTTGGTCTGTTCCCCTCGATCTTGCCAGTTGTCACTAAGTTCTCCAATCCATTTCTTCTCATAACATGTCCAAAAAAATTTGACTGTCTAGTTTCTCCAATCAGTCTACGATGTTCACTTGTCTCCTGCAGTACTTGGTCATTGGTTTTTCTGTCTGTCCATGGTATTCTTTGCATTTTCCTCAGAAACCACATTTCTGCAGCCATCAGATGCTTTTCAGCTTGACTGCTCATTGTCCAAGTTTCACATCCATACAAAAGAACAGGCTCTATGTATCCCCTCAACACTCTTTTTCTCGTTTTAATTGACATCTTTTTCGTGGTCAGAATGTTTTTCATCTTGCTAAAGGCTACTTTCGCCATGGCGATTCTTGTTCTAATCTCTTCAAGGCATCTCCCATCAGATGTTATAACTGTTCCAAGATAATTGTACCGATTCACTTGTTGAAGAATATTTCCATTTACTTGTATATTACATTGTGGCACTTCTGCCTTCCTACCTACGACCATAACCTGAGTCTTTTTACAATTTAATTCTAACCCCAGTTGCTCACTGTGTACAACAACCGCATCTACTAATTGTTGCAGGTTCTGCGCATTGTCTGCAATTAATACTGTATCATCTGCATATCTAATGTTATTGATGTTTCGTCCTCCAATGCTGATTCCATTTATATCCTCTACATTTCTGAAAATATTTTCACTGTACAGGGAAAAAAGATCTGGAAACATCACACATCCCTGCCTAACACCTCTCTTAATTGGCTGATACTGTCCCACTTCATTATCAATCGTTATTGCAGCTTGTTGTTTCCAATATATGTTTTTTATAAGTCTAATGTCTTTCCCATCAATTGGTAGATCTGCAAGCATATCCACCATGCTGATATGTCTAATGCTATCAAAAGCCTTTGTATAGTCAATAAAGCAAAGATGTATATCCTTGTTTACTTCTATAGCACGTTCAATAACTGTTCGCAGCATATACACAGCATTTACTGTACCCTTTCCTTCTATACATTCAATATAATACATGGAGCATCTACCTTCACGATTAGGTTAACCAGGGAATATCACACAACCAATACCTTGTCAGAGTTTATAACGTCCCCTGCGTCCCTGAACAACTCCGCCACCCTGTTTACTGCCGCCTGTAAGTCTTTAGCCAAATATTCCCTTTTTCCTCCCTGTCTGTACACCAGCATATCATCTCAAGTCAAGATTCTACAAATTCCTGGTGTCTTAATAGAAGGACTATGCCAAGTGTCACAGAATGCTGCGTTACCATCCCATTTGCTTGAATATTTGCCATGTATGCTATCCCATGCCATTTTCATTATGACATGTATGCAGTGCATTTTAATGTTTATTTAATTAAATATTATTATTGATTACTGTGCATTACATATCTCACTCTATCTTCACGGTTAACGCCAGTTACGGTAGTTTTCTGTAACTGCTGAGGCCAAATTCTACCAATTTTGTTATCAACTGTAAAGAGTTACACTCTCATTCTGTCTAGCTTAGCTCTGAGTGTGATATATACATAGTCGCTTAACTGAAGAGAAATATAAGCAAAGATGAATTCGCGATCCCAGGCTATAGAAGATATCAGGAGACGAGGTATATCACGAGGATACTCAGGCGTCAGACTAGAGGAAGTTATTCAGACAGAAATGACAAGATGGGATTCACATAACCCTTGTGTGAGAGCGACGTTCCAAGTACGAAGAATAATATGGCAGAGTGAAAGAGAAGAGTTAAGAAAGAAACGGCGTATTAAAGATGAGCAGGGGATGAGAGATTCGGGACGGTTCACGAAAGAGCTAGAAGAACAGTTTCATCTAAGCGAGGAAGCATTTGAAGAAAGGAAACGGCAAGAACAAAGAATTGTCTGTGTGGAGCGAAAAAGAAGGTAGGAGATACGGATGCTCATCCAACTAGGAAAAAAGGGACATCTTTGCCAACCACCGCAGAACAGGAGGTAGCAGACAAATGATTACATGTTGCCATTTTACCCATTCCTAAACGGAAAAGGGATAAGATGAAAAGTGTCAAAGGTACTTCAAACAGTCACAAACGTGGTAACTGTTTACACAACAACTATAGTGGTTTCACTGGTACGCCAGTACAAGATCCCCTGGAAAACCACTTGATTTCTACGAGAAGTGATCTAGAGAAAAATATGCCCTGAGGACAATCTTTAACGATGTCGCAAGCAAAGACTTAGCCGACGCTCATATTCCCTTCTGCTCAGAGGATCACGAAGTGGAATAAAAATCTGACTGAACTAGGGAGGAACGAAGAATCGAAATCCCGGGGGATATTCAATACAGTAACGTAGGGAGAATCACTAATTATCTGTTCAGACAACTTACAGTTACATAGAGGACAACTGTATGCACCATATAAAAGGTGGATTATCTGATTCGCCAGTATAAGACTCCCAGGAATCTCATTTAACTTCAGCGAGGAGTGAATCTCGCGAGGAAGAGAAGATGACCTGAGGACATCTTTAAAAGAGGTTGGAGAGTAAGAGTTAACCGACACTCATAATCCCTTAAGCTCAGGTGACCAAGAAGTGGGATTAAATTTGACTGACAGAGGGAAGAATGACGATCCGGAACCCCTTGTGATCTTTGAGACTGCAACTATACTATATATCAGTTCAAACGATCTACCTAATGTTATGGACTGCTTAGGCCAGTGGTTCTCAATCTTTTTTGGGCGTGCCCCCTTCACCATATGTACAGACTTTCATCCCCCCCCCCCCCCCCACCTTTCCAAAATTGTCAGCCTCGTAAGGTGCATTAAAAATAACATTCCTATAATACTGAAAATCCTTATTTTCTTCTATAGTTGTACATAACCTTTACATGCAAAGATAAATTTTATATTGTAGTTTTATACAGTTAATGGCAAATAAATATGCTGATGGATATTAAAACTGAAATAAAAGCATTTTTATATTCACAATATTTTATTAAAACACCACATTAATCATACTACAATAAACAAACTGTTAAAACATCAAAGAATTGTAACTTAATATAGGACACCAGAATGCCAGAAAATTGTGCTTCATCAAACAAAAAGCTAATTACAAAGCCAGGATAATGTAGATTCGTAATTAACTTCATTCAAATAAAGATTGTAATAAATGAGAACACTGTGATTGATTTTCTTGCAGAAATTCTGAAATACGCGAACGAGTGCTTGAAAGGGCACAACTGAGATCATTTCCAACATCTAATCGATTACGTCGTTTCGTTTTAATTTCCAACAGAGCTGAAAAACCTGACTCACAAAGATATGATGCAAATGGAAGCAATGCACGGATTGCTATTTATGCCACTTTTGGGTAGGAATCGCACATCAAAGGCCAAAATTCCGTGACTAGTTTTTCATCGAGCACATCTCTTGCTCCCGAATCATTTTTCAGCTCCAGAAATTCATCTTGACAATCATCAGAAACTTTTTCAATTGATAATTTGAATGGGTTACGCACTAAATCCAGTTTAGCATCACTAAGTTCAGGAAAATATCGCTCAAATTCATTTTCTAGTGCTGTCAAATGCTGCGAAATTTCACTTTTTTTGCAGTGTGGAAGTACTTGGTCTTTACCATCAACAACGAGAACTGATGACAGCTTATCAAATATTGCGCATTTGATATATCGACCGTTCTTTTCCAGTTTTCCAGCTTGCTCATAAAAGCTCTCAAGGCATCCAAAAAATGTATGATATATGTATTCCTTCCTTGCATCTGAAGATTAAGTTTATTAAACTGCCCACAATATCAACTAAATAGGCAAGGCGAATGATCCATTCCTTATCATCCAGCCAGGCGAAAAAGTCCATCTTACCCTGAACTTAAAAAAAAAAAATTAATAATTTGAGCTCGTCTCTCAGCTCATATACTCGCGCAGTTACATTTCCTCTTGACAGCCATTGTACATTTGTGTGGAACAGAAGCGAATGGTGGCCTGCATCCATGTCAACGCATAACTGCTTAAAAAGCCGTGAGTTGAGAGCCCCTCCTGTGATAAAATTCACTATCCAAACGATTTGATCCAAAACCTTCTCCAATGGAGCTGGAAGTGTTTTGGAGGCCAGTGCCTGACGATGGATCATGTAGTGAATGTCTTTAACTTTTGGGGCACGTTTCCTCAAACTAACTTGAAATCCTGATTTGGTCCCCAACATAGCTGGTGATCCATCTGTACAGCACCCACGCATATTATTCCATAAAATATTTTCTGATTCAAAGAAAGATGAAAACTGTTCCTAAATATCAGAGGCATTGGTAGTTGTTTCAAGAGGAGAACAAAAAAGAAGTTCTTCTTTAAATGATCCTGAATGCATATACCTTGCAAACACTACCAACTGAGAACACGATGTCACATCAGTCGATTCATCAGTTTGAATTGAATACATCCCAAATGCTGCAGACTTGATCTTTTGCACAACTTGATCTTTGATGTCACTGGCAATATCGCTGTTCCTCCTTTGAACAGTATCGTTTGATAGTTAAACCACTGCAAGTGTTTTCTCTGATTCATTTCCCAACACAATTTCCACCATCTTGAGACAACAAGGTTTGATCAAAGATTCACCAATTGTATGTGGTTTTTTCTGCTTCGCTATCTCCAGTGCTACGACATAGGAAGCTTCAGTAACCTTTTGGTTTGTTTCTTGGAATACCCCTGTTAAATCCAGTCGCATCCTTATGACAGCATTTCCAAGACGTTCAAAATAGGTTTTGTCCTTGTCGTTTTGCTGAGGTTCAACATTAAACAAAGGTTTCCTCTACTTTGTCGGTCTCATAGAATCATTTAACAAACATTTACTACACATAACACACTGAGGTCATTCTTCTCCGTTGATGACGATATTTGTGAATCCATATTGCAAATATGAAAGATCATACTTTCATATTTTGAAACTAAAAATGGGCTTCCGATTATATAAACAGAAAACGAAAAAGTCAAGATCAACACATAAACACCGACACACATGTATACACACACGCACACATATATACATACACCCACATACACACAGACGTGCGCGCGAGCGTGCGTGCGTGTGTGTGAATGTGGGTGTACGTATATATGTTATGGAATATTCACATAGATTTGAATGCCAATTAATGCATGTTTGCATTCGACATCCATTTTAGTATTTATGTGTAATTTTTTATCACTCTACACGGGACTGTTTATTTTTGGGTAACTTGTCATCACGACCTCACTCAAATCTACGAGCTCCGATAGACAGGCCATAAAAGCTGACGTCATCACAACATGACGTGGTCTGGATGTCGAATGCAAACATGCATTTGTTGGCATTCAAATCGCTGTGAATATTCCATAACGATATTAGTCATCGTTGTAGTATGACAAGGACACGGATATTTCCTACTATTGAAATATCACATTACAGCATGCGATCTTCATCATTTTAGTTTGATTCGCTCTTAATAGTAGAAAATTACACAGTATAAGTAAAAATAGAAGCTAAATTTAATAATATACTAGAACACGTCTTGGCGTCTGCATAAAACATGATTTGCAGGTCTACTTACGTAATAAACGAATCTCAGAAGGACTAGAAGCACAGAACCGTAAATTATGGAGGGAAAATAATATCAAGTAATCGGTTCTTGTATTAACGCGATATTGAAATAATCGGGGAATTTAACGTCACGAGTACGCTTAATCTCCCGCTCGCGTTTTGTGTGGTCCTGAAGCTAATTTGAAAATGCCAATCTGTGGTATTCGTTTCCCCCTTTGAAACACTAAAATTACCCCCTCCCCCGGGGGGGGGGGGAATTCCCAACAGGCTGAGAACCACTGGCTTAGACGGAAACCCACCACAGGCTTTACCTCAACTGGATTTATCCCAGGAAAGCACGGCCAGAGAACGATCGAACGAACGAACGTACGGACTTTATTTTCAAAGGTTCGCAATTTAGGCACGCAGGCCCTTCTTACATTCGGCCCTTCCAGTCACTCATCTTTCGTTCACCAATAGTGCATAATACATTCACATTGAAAAAAAAGAACATTGTCAAAAGGATGCTGCAAACAAAAACAATGCATATTAGCATGTTATGAGTCGCATCACCCACCCACCTAACCATCCATCCACCCACACATTCATCCCCATCCACCCACACCTCCCCATCCAACCACACACACTTCCCAAACCCGACTGCACACACCAACCCAGGCACACATACACGCTCAGACCCATCCATCCATCCACCACATCTCACACCCACCCACACACACACCAAACCTACACACACATCTCCCACTCACCACACATCCCACACACATCCTCTCCCACCCACACACCCCCAGACACACATACATGCACTCACCCAAACACACAATCCCCACCTACGCACATCTCCCCACCCACACACACATCCTCCACCCACGAACACTCACCCACCCACATATACTCCACCACCCACCACATACCCCATCACCCAGCCAAACACTCATCCCCGTCAACCCACACATCCCACTCCTACCCACACACAAAACCCTCACCCACTCACATTTTACACACTTGCATAATTCCCACCCACGCAATCTCTCACAACCCACCCACACATCCCGAATCCCCAAACACATCCCCCAACCTACACACACTCACTCATCCACACATCTTTAACTAACCCACATATCCTCCACCCATCCACCTATCCCTTAACCACACACCCACACACAACCCCACCCACACACACATTTTTCCACCAATAGACATATTTCCCTCACACACTTCCCCAATCCTAAAAAATACCTCCCACCCACTCACACCCCACCACCTATTTATACACTCACACACATCCCCCCACACACACATCTTCCCACCCATACACACACACATCCCCCCTACTACACTCATTCCCCACACACGGCCAGACTGGTCATAATATACGGGTATAATAGATTGTACGTATTACTTAGGATTGTACTGATGCAGAACTAGATAATGCACATTTTTGATTATCTATTCCAAGCACTCAACAAGAGCCGATGTATTCCCGTGCTGTGACAACGGAGGAACCAGGTGGCAACAGACGGAACGATACTGTCCCGAACACCGTCCGGCTGTTTGCGTATCTCACTTGTAAATAGGACACTCATCCAGACAGGATAAAGTAATCTTAGAGTTATGTATTCGCTTGTCATTCCTATCTATATGTAATTGTCATATTTATACACTTCTATAAATCACCATTATCATCTTGTAAACTATCATATGTTAAATGATTGATAATGATTAAAGTTAGTGTAGTTGTTTTAATATCATAGTTTTCTATTATTTTCTAATTCTGCATACGTATTTGTGTGTGTACATTGGGAGGACTTACTTATATACCAGGGAGAAGAAACGTGTCAGGGGAAAAAATCTGCTATGGCTAGTAATCCATTCGTATATGTAAACCTCGTCAACTAACTTTCCCTTCCCCACTTCTTGGGGTATATTAAGACCAGCTAATTTCATCTTTATTTAACGAGCCACTTCCAGCTGTACTCTTTGATAATCAGGAGTTTGATCTTTAGTTCAGCCATATAGATTTTGTCCCTAGCCAATTTCTGAAAAATTGTGGTCTTGGTCAGAGTTCAATAATTGTTACTTCTGACAACCTGGGGATGCTCGCCAGCAATAGTACATAACTTGGCGGCGGCGCATCCCCACTTCTGACACCGATGTAAACATTAAAGAACACGGAACATGGCAGATCCATACAGTAGCTCAGGTGTAATAGTAAAGAAGTCAGACGGTTCTGCAGCTACTCTGCAACCCTTCGAAGCTGCTCTTACACGTGAATGGGACTTGATTCCCCGGAATGTCTTTAAGAGACTTGTGCTTTCCATGCGGAGTCGCAGCCAGGCATGTTTGTAAGTACACGGTGGACATATCGGATACTGAGGATAGTGTGAATGCATTTCTTTATTGGTTGCATTTTTGGTTTTCTACATTGCCTGCACAGAATGAAGTGAATTTCATAACAGTCAAATGTACAAATTAATGACCAGCAAAGTACAAATTAATTCATAGGAAAATAAATAAAGTATGTATACTTGTAATCACTTATGTTTACATTCCACACTCTATTCCTGGATTGGAAATCTATATTTATTGCAATCACGAAGAAATCAGGAGCCTTAGAGTGTGAGAAGCACCGAAAAATTAGAATAATGAGCCAAATCACAAAGATTTTGCTAAGAGTTAAGAAGAAAATACAACACGAAATAGGGGAAGAACAATGTGGGTTTTAGAAAGCATGGGCGTAGCAAATGTTGTGTATTTGCTGAGAACATTAATTAAGCGTTCAATAAAAATAAAAAAATATCTACATCTTTGCTTTATTGATTACACAAAGGCTTTCGACAAAGTAGGACATGTCAAAATGATAATGCAGTATTCAGATCTACAAATTGATATGAAAGATCCCAGACTTGTACAAAGATACCCGAAACAACAAGCTGCCATAAAGATTGATAATGAAGTATATCAAAATAAGCCTATTAAGAGAGCTCAGCGACAGGAATGTGTAATGTCTCCAGATCATTTTTCATGATACAGTGACAATATTTTTAGAAATGTCGAACATATGAGATGAATCATCATTGAGGGGACACAACATGATAACATTAGATATGCGGATTATACAGTGTTAATTTCATGTAATGAACAGGATCTGCAACATTTAGTAGATGCGGCTGTTGCACACAGTGAACAACTAGGGTTAGAATTAAATTGTAAGAAAACCGAGAGCATGGTCGTTACTAGGGAGAAAGAAATACCACAATGTGATATTGGAGTAAATGGTAATATTCTTAAACAAGTGAATCGGTACAACTATCTCGTATTTGCTTCTCTAATGTCACCTTGCTCTTTTCTCCCTAAATCTTACCAACTGTCACCAAGTTCTCTAGTTTATTTCTTCTCTCAACGTGCCCAAAAATTACTGACTGTCTGCGTCTAATTTCTCTAATGAGTTTACGGGTTTCCTTTACCTCTTGTAGGACTTACTCATTGCTTGTTCTGTCTGCCCAGGGCATTCTTTGCATTATCCTCACAAACCACAGCCATTAGATGTTTTTCTGCTTGTCTGCTGATTGTCCAAGTTTCACATGCATTCAAAAGTATGGGTTCTATGTAGTGTTCTGCACTCTTTTTCTCGTTGCATATGGCATCTTTTTATTGGTTAGTATGTTTTCCATCTTGCAAAATATTGCCTCTCTGATTCTGGTTCTGATCTCTTCACGGCACCTTCCCTCTACCTTTCTCTCCCTCTGTCTTCCTCTCTCTCTCCATCTCTCTCCGGCCGTCTCTCCCCATCTCTCTCCGGCCGTCTCTCCTCATCTCTCTCTACCTCCTGTCTCATTCTCTCTCCCTCTCTAATTCTCTATCCCTTCACCTCCCATCTCTCACTCTATCTCCCGCTGTGTCCGCATGTCTGTCCTCCTCTCTGTCTGTCTTTCTCTCTCTTTCTCCGTTCCTCCTTCTCTCTCCTTTTCTCTAGCCTCTCTCCTCTCCCTCCTATCTCCCTCTCTCTCCATTCTCTCCCTCTCTAGTTCCCTCTGCTCTCTCCCCTCTCTCTCGCCTCTCTGAATCTCTCTACCCTTCACTGTCCCCCTCTCTGTCTCCCTCCTTCTCTTTTCCCCGGTCTCTCCTTTCTCCATATCTGTCTCCCTCTACATATCTCTCTCATACTCTCTCCATCTCTCTCTCCCTCTCTTCTATCTCTCTCTCTCCTCTCTCTCCATCTCCCTCTACATATATCTCACCTTCTCTCCCTCATCTCTCTCCATCTCCACCTCCCGATCTCTCATTTTCTCTCTCCCCCTCTCTACCTCTCTCTCCCTCTCTCTACCTTTCTCCCTCTTTCTCTTCCTCTCTCTACATTTCTCTCTCCCTCTCTACATCTCTCTCCACCCATTTTCCTCCCACCACATTTTCTCCATCTTTTCCCCTCTATCTATCTCTCTCCCTCTCACCCTCTCTCTCCCTCTAAATCTCTCTCACTCTTTGTCTTCCTCTTTATCTCTCCTACTCTCTATCTCCCTTGCCCTCTCCCCACTCTTTCTCCTCTTTCTTTCCCGTCCTTTACCCCTCTTTCCCCCATCTCCCTTTTCTCCCTCTCTCTCCACCTATCTCTCAATCTATCACTCTTTCTTCCCTCTCTCTCCATCTCTCTCCCCGTCTATCTCTCTCTATCACTCTCTCAATCTCCGTCTCCATCTCTCCCCTCCCCTCTCCCTCCATCTCTCCATCTGTCAATCCCTCACTCACCATCTCTCCCTCTCTCTCTCCGTCTTTCTCCCTATCTCCCCCTCTTTGTTCCCCTCTCTGTCTCGCACTTTCTCTCTCGCACTTTCTCTTTTCCTCACTCTCTCTCTCTCTCTCTCTCTCGCTCTAGACCCTCTCTCTCACTCTCTCGCTCTCTGTCTCGCTCATTCTCTCTCAATACCTCTCAATCTCTCCCTCTCTGTCCCTACCTCTCTCCCTATCTCTCCATCTCCTCACTATCTATCTCTCTCACTCTCTCCCTCGAACGCTCCCTCTCACTCTCCAGCCCCCGTTCTTTCTCTTTTCCCTCTCAATATCTTTTGTTCTCTCTCTCTCCCTCTTTCTCTCCATATCCTTCTCTACTTCTCCGCCCCTCTCTTTGCCTCTCGTCCTCTCTCTTTCTCCCTCTCTATGTCCCTCTCCCTCTGTATCTAACTCGCTATCTCCCTCTCACTCTTTCTCTCTCATTCCTTCTCTCTACCTCTCTTTCGCCCTCCTTTCTCTCTCCCTCTCATTCGCCCTTCCCCTCTCTCTCCCTCTCCTACTCCCTCTCTCACATTATCCCTAGCCCCCTTTCCCTCTATCTCCTCTCTCTCTCCATCTCTCTCCCTTTCCCTCTCCCTCTCTCCGTCTCCCTTTTCTTCACTCGCTCTCTCCAGGATCCTCATAGTAAATAGGAGCCACGTTCTGCAAAGGCACTGCTGAATGATGATGATAATTATGGTGATGATAATGATGATGTTCTTAATGATGGTGATGATGGTAATGATGATGATGATGGTTATGATAATGATGGTGGTGATAATGATGATAAGGGTAATGATAATGAATATTATATAATTCTCACAACCGTCAACAGCGCGATAATATTTCCCGCACTTCAACCCTATTTTACGACAATCCAACCAACAACGACATTGGGCCGAAGAGAGGATGAAAGAAGACGTGATTGGTCATGACGTCATAGCTGAAAGCGTGGAAGGAGCGGCCTTATAAGTGGCGTGACAACCAGCAAAATTTCACTGTACAGAACCAATAACCTTCACGAAACAACGCAAACAGAAGAAGGAGCACTGAGCTTGCCGGCATGGTACCCTATGTAAACTAATCCACAAATATAAAATGATAGGAGAAGAGACGAAGCACTAGCCTATAAATGCGCAGCCAGCGAACAGGGAACACAAAACCCAGTCAAGGAACCTGCAATCTGCTGACGTTACACTTGAAGAAGACACTCAATTTGATGAAGGTAAGCAAAATGCAATATTTTATTTTACGCTAGTAAGTGATCCTTTCCCAAGAAGAAGTTGGTAAGGTGGATGTGTTATAATAAGGTGGTTAGTTTTTTTTTTTTTTTTTTAAAGAAATAAAGATATTAATTAGGAGAGACTAAGTACTTTAGTCTGATGTCGCAGTTCATAATAAATGATACACGAGGTTAAACCACGAGGAAGGTTTCTTCTAATTAAACAACTTATTTCATGTGTAAGCATTAGACCTAGGTTGGACAATCTATTTCTTAAGAAGTTAAATTAAACCAGCAGTGATTTAGAAGTGGTGATTAACTTAAGATTTATGAAGCTAAGAATACTTAGTTAAGTAAGAAGAAACTATTTTACATGTGCCAACACTGGTGAGAGAAATTATTGTTAATGTGTAACAGACAGGTACATGAGCACATTATATGTAAATATATTTCTATATGTATCATAATTTAATGTGTTGGGTGAAAGTACCCATGTGGCGAATCAAATGTATTTTCATTGCTGTTAAACATGTGGATTTATCATTTGTGAGGCACATAATAATGCCTAATAATCACCCCTGCAAGTGTGACTATGATTCATGATGAATCTATGTGGATTGGGTTTATCACTTAATTCTTTGTATTTGATGAGAGTGTAACATAATTATTCCATTCCCCTCAGTTTCCAGACATCGTTTCCAAGAATTGGAGTTTTCACGTGTATCGTTTGCCATTTCCTTATAAGGAATGAATGTGGAACAACCAAACACAATTGGAATGTATCGCAGTAGCTCGAAATAGACAGGCGTTAGCAGCTAGGTAGACCTGGCCAGACCAGGAATTGTCACTTGAGTTTTAAACACCTACCAAGTCAGATGTAGTTTAAAAGGGAGTGGATTTTCGCCCATCAGTGCCTTTTTGTGCTTCGGGTAAGATTACTTTTGCATTTTTTGATGTTAATACCTGTATCATTTGATAAAAGACAACACATATTCTTGTATGTGGGTTGGATCTTGAACCTGTAAAATTGCTTCGTTAAGAAGATAGCCTGAAGTTCGATTTTGCACAAAGATCGTGTCTATGCCACTACTAAATTTTCCTATGCTTACAATTTTTATTCTGCTATGATTGCTACTCTATATTTGGTGAAGAATATCTCACCATCATCTGCATTTTCTATGCAAAACATCTGTTCACTATGTCTTCATATCTGAACTAATATTCTCTAGATTAGAAAACTGTCTTTACTAGACATCTAGTGAACTATTGTGTACTTAAGGGTGCATTTTCTGATTCAGACATGTACTTTTACATAGTGTGTGAATTATTATGTAATCTGTTTCATGAATATGCAGGGGAGTTCATGTTATGTTCTTTTTTGGGAATATAATCTCATGGGGGAAGAGAGGTGGACACCCTATATATTCAGATAGCTAGCCTGACTTGCATGGTCAGTCAACAAGGCCCAATTTGTGGGGATGCCTAAGTGATCAATTTATATGTTCAGTTAAATCGTGCAGTGTTTTCTTGCCCCAAGAAGAAGATTTTTGAATTGAGGTTAAACCCCCGACTTCTAAAAGTTGGGATGGTGGACAAATAGTAAGTGGATTATTCCTGTATTATTCTAGAGATAGATTATATGTCATCTCAATTTATGGGTGGTTTCCCATGTGATGTGAGAATGTTTATCTTTTTTGGTGTCTTTGTCTTGTCTTGTCCGTCGTGTCTTGTCATGACAGTTTGCAAGGTCAGTAAGGGTAGAATAGTCAGGAAACCCCAAACTTAACTACGAATAAGTTTTACAAGCAATGAATAGATACCACCCTCGCCAATAGGGTTGAAGATAGCTTAACTAACAAAGAGCCAAAAAAAAAAACGGCGGGGGGGGGGGGGGGGGGGGGGCTGACACATTTCCCCATCACCTTATTTCCATTATTTTCTCTGTATGTTTGTTACAATGAGAATTGATATTCTGTCAGATGTACATCGCTTGCTTTTTTTTCCCCAATCTTGCAGCACTGGAGGACAGTTTGCGAGTGGATATTTTGGCCGATATTAAATTTCAGAGATACCGATCAGGCCCGGCTTAAACCTTTATGCTGATACGAGTTCTGAAAAGGGAAGCAACTCATCTTATATTTTCCAACAACTACTAGGAAGTCATATCCTGGTTACCACCCCTTTTCATGTTTTGATATCCAGCGTTGGTCAGCCACGGTAACAACTGATGTGGTAACTGCTGTGGTTGTTTTTTATCTACCACTAATTGTCTCTGGATGAAATTATTTGTTGCGGCACAGCTCATGACAGTAGCTTAGTACAGTATGGTGGATCTTACCACTACTTTCGTCTGGAAGAACTCAAGTGATTACAACCTAACTTATAGGGAGGTTCGTCTGCAGAGGTGTTCAGAAGTATCACACAATTTAATGTATGCGGTTGTAAGACTCGGACTTGGGTCTGGAACCAGTCGACGGCACTACTTTATTTTTCCATGTCTATCAAGACATTGTTGGATGTACCTTTGCTATAAAACGAAGAGTAGTTAGTTAGTTAGTCGCAGTTCCAACTTCACAGCAACGGGTCATCCCCATTATGCTCCGTTCCTGTGCCAGTGAATATCACACAAAACGCTCCCCACTGCCCAATGTAGTATTACCCACGAAGAGTATTACCCACTCAATCTTTGAATTTGCCACCGGCTACCTTCAACCAGCAATTTAAGAAACCTTTTGGATAGTCCTTGATTTACTAGCATATAGCAGTGTGGATTATACAACCACTTTTGTGGAATCACCGTTTTTATACAGTGTCAGAATCTCCATCGTCTGTATCCAGTTACAACAGACCAAAACCAATTAGACAATCTGACAACTACCAGTGTAAATACTGCAACTATAATCATAGTGAAAGTGAAATGTGTGATAAACAACCAGGATACCTTACATATTTACACAATCACATAGATAAACAAGAGAGGGAACGAAAGAACTATAAACGATGACTAAATGTTTTCTTTGTAAAGCGTACGGCCATTGGCGTCATGCTTGTAAGGGAAAGCTAATGACAAGGAAAGCCAATGCTGCAATGTTCGATAGTTCATCCTCTGAGGAAGAGCAAGAAGAAAATCAACAACCAGCTAATGCAGCCGAAACTATTGATGTATTCTAACTAGAGAAATGCACAACCTGCAACCGCTTCCATGAAGATGTTGTTTTAACATGTGGCCACTCTATACAAATAGCAAATGAGGAAGCCAATCTAGTAATATATTCTAAAGGGAAGCTAAACATCCATCAGGGCTATGTCAACGGCAAAGTAGCCAGTGTTTTGAGAGATAGTGGCAGTACCCTTATTGGATTAAGGAAGACTTTGTACATCCTGCAGATTACACAGGCAAATATGTAACATGTAGAACTTTTTCAGGAAATATTGAAAAATATCCACTTGCATGGGCATACATTCAAACACCTTTTTTGACAGGCAAGGTGAAATGCGCAGCATTATTTAATCCATGTTGCGATGTAATTATTGGGAATCTGCCTGAAGTTAATGATATGCCACATGACCTTGTAACATCTGGGTTTGAAAATATTTTATCAAATAACGCAGTAACAAGATCAGCTGCAGAATTACAATCTCAGAAAAACCAAACTGAGACATTAGAACTACTAAACCCAATTATAACACCTCTCAAAGACATGAGAGAAAACTTTGTTAAGGCACAATAAGCCGATTTATCATTACAGAAGTATTTTAAACTCGTAGGCCAAAAGCCAAAGTTAACAAAGAATGCTAGCTGGCACTTCGGTTTGAAATGCGGTATACTACACAAAAGATGCCAATACCATAGCACAAACGGTGTTACCAACTGAACACCGGAAAAAGGCACTGCAACTAGCACATGATGTACCCTTTGCAGGGCATATGGCCTATGCCAAAACACGATCAAGAATACTGACACAGTTCTACTGGCCCAAATTCTGCAGTGATATCAAACAATACTGTAGATCATGTGAGGTCTGCCAGAAGCTTGTTAAAAAAGGGAAACACCCTCAAGCAAAATTACAAACAACAGATCTTGCGAGCAGACCTTTTGAAAAAATTTCTGTAGATATTGTGGGACCATTGAACCATGTAACATCAAAAGGAAATAGATATATTTTAACAATGATTGATCTATGCACAAGATGGCTCGAGGCTATCGCCCTCAAAAACATTACCTCTAAAGACATCATAGAAGTTTTCTTTCATATCTTTGCTAGAATAGGCTTTCCCGACACTATTCTATCTGACAGAGGGAGCCAGTTTATTTCAGCTGCAACTTAAGCCTTTAACAAGATGTTAGGCATTAAGCAATGTTTCAACAGCCGCTATCACACTCATTCAACGGGTATTATAGAGAAAATTAATGGTGACCTAAAACACATGTTAGCAAAAGTCACCCAAGAATGCCCAAATGATTGGGATACCTTTTTACCTGCTACACTTTTCGCCTATCGAGAAGTGCCTCACTCTAGCACAGGGTTTTCACCTTTCGAGATAGTATATGGAGCCAGACCACGTGTCCCTTTAGCAATTTATAAGAATTTGTTAACTGAATTGAACAATGAACAAAAACTAATGTCACCATACCAGCATGTTACAAAATTACGTGACAGAATCATGAAATCATGTATATTAGCCAAAGAATCACTAAGACAATCTGGCGCCATCTACAGAGAGTATGCCAACAAAAAGAACAGAACACTAACGTTGACACCAGGACAGGACGTGCTACTTCTCTTACCTAGCAACAAAAATCTCCTAGCAGACTCTTGGCAAGGACCTTTTAAAATACTAAGACAAATTTCGACAGTAGACTACGAAGTTACAATAAATAACAAAAACAAAATATTCCACATTAACATGTTGAAACCCTACTATAACAGAGACGAAGACCAAGACGAGACAGCAGCAAACACAACCGTAGTAGACCACACAGACTTAGAAGATACAGACGAAATACCAGTCCCATCACTCAATACGACAGACACACTGCAAGACATTAAACTATCTCCCAATCTCTCTCAGACTGAGACAGACAACTGCATGCAACTGTTACAAGACTATAGAACCATTTTCTCCAACCATCCAGGACAGACGGATCTAGTAGAACACCGGATCATACTGACAACTCAAGTACCAATAAAGTGCAGACCTCATTCAATACCAATACATTACAAAGACAAATTACACCAATAAATCTTAGACCTTGAGAAAAACCAAATTATTAGGAGATCACAATCACAAACAATATTGTTCTCCTATCGTGATTGTTAGGAAAAAAGACGATTCAATACGCCTATGCGTTAATTATCGGAAACTCAACGCAGTAACGCAATTAGATTAAGAAAAAATGTCTAACTGTGAGAACATATTGACAGAAATGACAGATGCCAAGTACTTCACGAAACTCGACATGACAAAAGTGTACTGGCAAATACCCATGACCGAAGACGCTATCCACTTGACAGCATTTGCAACACCTTGGGGACTATACGAATGGTGTAAACTTCCATTTGGACTAGTCAATGCCCCAGCGACATTTGTAAGAATGACAAGACTGTTACTGGCAGACATACCCAATATCCTGTCATATATGGACGACATCTGTGTACACACCAGGACAATGACAGAACACCTAGCGACGCTACGACAAACTTTTGAACGCATCAGGCAACATGGTCTGACAGTAAAGCCAGCAAAAGTAGAAATTGCCTATCATGAAATTACTTTTCTAGGCTACAAAATTTGTGATGGATATATTACCACTGATGACAATATTGTTTCTAGAATTCTAAATTATCACTTCCTACGACTAACAAAGGAAGTAAGAAGTATGTTAGGATTGTTGAATTATTACAGAAGATTCATACCTAACTTCTCTAGTTTGACAGAAATTTTTACAAATCTGTTAACAAAAAACCAACCTAATAAAATTGTAGACAGAGAGGGCCTGAGACCTGCCTTTACAAAAGTATTGTCATATTTTTCTTCCAATCCCATATTAAAGGTGCCAAATCTGGACATTACTTTCAGATTAAGGACTGACTCGAGCACTATAGGTATAGCTGGAGTTTTGTTACAAGCCTATGATGCCATTTTACATCAAGTGTATTATGTGCGCAGCAAGTTGTCACCAAGAAAACGCAGATGGTCTACACCAGAGTCGGAAGGCCGCGCATTAATTTATTCTATTTCTAAATTATCTAAGTATTTGCTAGGTAAACATTTCATCGTTGAGACAGATAACAACCCATTAACCGTCATAACAAAAGGAACACCGACAAACCACAGAATCGCCAGATGGGCGTTACTACTGCAGAACTACAGCTTCGAAATACGACACATCAGCGGGACAGATAATACCATTGCAGACCTACTCTCAAGAAGTCCTCTCGATACGCCCAGCGACAGTTTAACGACACCTGAGCGCAATGACTAATGCTGTTACCTACGGCGCTCAGACAAGTATCACATTCCAGCAAACAATATTCAGTTATACAAATAACGCTGAGAAAAGTTACTTCCTGTGATACGGACTAAGTCCTTTGATTTATTCGAAATACATTTTTAACTAGTGAATGTGCCGAATAGATGAATGACCAGAATGTGAAAGGACAGTGATTTTAAACCGTTATTATCATTCTCACGAACAGTGTTAAAAGAACAGTAGTACATATCTGCATAGACTTACCGTATTCCAGCTTTCGGTAACATCCAGTAGTACCAGCGCGTATATATACTAGTGAGATAAACGCAGTGAATTGTTCGAACAATTTAACTTCGTAACAGACTGTGTTAGATAGACGACAGCAGAGTAATCCAAAGCATCCGGAACAGTGTAATACAAACGTGTACTTACAAGAACAGTGTGTATTGCGACAATGTGTGAACACATTAGTTATGTACTTCCGCTTCCTTTACTAATTATTTTCTAATTTATCAAAAATAGCAGACTACACCACAAGTAGTCAAGAATGAATGACCGAGTGAATGATTTTTGTGACACTAAAATTTACATGTGATAAATGGAATGAAAGGATTTATATATTTGTGAACTAAGAATCATTGATTGATTATTTTTTCTCAATAGGTGCCAAGTATGCCACTATTGAAAATAATATCAACTATGACGCTTAGAATGGAAATAACAAATGTACTTTATTTTTTGAAAGAATTTGAAAATTACCTCCCATAACGTTTGATGATTGTACCTAAGGGAAACAATCTGACATGTGAAAAATGTAAGCATGCATATATTATCTTTTTAATAGTAGCCAGAATGACTACAGGTCACCAGGTGACGTCAACTAAAGGTGTAAAATAGCTACTAAGGTTGGCGGACCAGGATTGGATTATCCGACAATATCGGTGGGTTTCTAATTCTGAAATCATCTCATAAGGGAGATGATTTAGAGCCTAACATGTTCTTTGTGTGTGTGTTTTTCTTTTGTTGTGAGGTAGGGCGTTGCTTGAAAGATAGCTTTAGTCGCTGTTAACTACCGGTCTGGCTTAATTCCATTCTCAACCAAGGTACTAATCCAACTAGGGGACAATACTTGATGTGAATAGCCTCATGGCAGCACTGAGGGAAATATGTATCATGCATCATTACCAAGTAAATGTCAATTTGTAAACATACCAGAGAGTCACCTAACAGGATAAACAGTTAGTCGATTCTGACTTATAAATATATTATTAACTTAAACCATGTATAAACACCCATGATGAAAGGATATCCCTTTCATAAGAGGGGGCGGCGGAGAGTGTCAGAATCTCCATCGCCTGTAGGTGACGGACAAGCACGACGATGAACCCGACGGGCAGCTATTACGCAGTATGATGCCCAGTGGTCAGCGTGACGCACGAAGCGCACGGGGACTAGAAGCCTAGGGCTAACGAGAAACATCGGCGTTAGCTCAGACTGATTCAGGAATTCGAGACAGGACGGACATGAGAGAAAGTGTTGCGTGTATTTGTGTATTATTCTATGCTCGATGTGAGAAAGCCTGTATGTTTAGTAGATTCTGTTTGGGGACTGAGTGAGTGCTTTGTTCCATTCATCTATGAACTTGTGTATTGCATAGATGTATTTGTAATGGCATTGTCGCTAATTGTGAGCGCAGCATTATATGAATGCCGTTGAGGAGAGTGGTTTATGTGATTAAAGTGTTTCAGTTATGTTGCCTCGTGTCTGAGTACAATCATTCTTTGTGTATGATTATTTCACTCCTGTTAGAGAACACGAGCCACTGTTAGTATAAAATAACACCCTGACTGCAGACCCACTTTATCTCAAGACATACGCAAGTGAAGGTGATCCAGGGTACCAATGCCAACATCATCATCATATAGATATATACATCAGGAACAGTCTGGGACAGTTACATTTGTCTGTCTGTTATGTTCCACACGAAAGTAGATTTCATCGCGATCCATGGTTCCAGCACCACCATTACCTATAGTAGTCAGCCGGTGAAACCTTTGACAGTGCATATCAGTCTGTTAGATCCAGCAAGAATATGACTAACCCATCCCATTATCATCAATGGAATGCGTTAAAGAAGTTTAGGAGATAGATTGTGTAGAAACATCCTCTCATGTTTCGTATCGTGGAGTAAAGATACAGTTTGTTTGTCAAGCACCAGTGTGGGGTGATCGTACATTTTCTCTGACTCACAGGACTTACCTATCAAAGGATTTAGTTAGGAGAATGATACACAATCAGCAACCATATGACAGATTAATGGACTACTTTTCTTGTAGTTAGAGAATGTTTAGTAGTGTACATGTACTAAAGGGGCATGATTTTAAATCCTTTAATGTATGAGACCTTTTTTCTTGTAAGTAAAAGAGATCTAGGGAAACTAATTATGTACAGAAGAGAAGGGACAACATAGTTGTCAAATTCCAAATCAGTCAATGTATTAATCAACCTGTAGACCATGGAGGATAGGTATGGGAGAAGATGGCACTGCATATCTGCTAGTCTAAACCTTGAGTGCCATAAAATGACGGATTGGATGGAAAACAATCAATTATGTTGTGGATAACTATTTGAGAGCACAAAGATTCTTTTCCTTCCACTGTTTATTGTCCTAGGATCACAATTCTTTTATGTATTTTTCTTTGTGGTTTTCTTGAAAGTGTACAACGTTTCATTTCTGATGTTCATAGTGATGATATCATTAGATTTATGAATGATGCTGAAATTTTAGGTAGTGGCTAGATCCATCTAGATCCAGACCTGACTTTGTGAATGTAGCAGCTTGACTGAGTGAGGCAGCTGATACAGTGAGGCTAAATACTAGTCCAAAGCAACTTCCTGCAGATTTTCTCTACCAATATAGGACAAGTATCCCAGATAACTTAGTTCTATTCATATAGGTGGAAGATCCAGTGAGCCAAAACATTAACCTTGTACAACAAAGAACCCTCAAGAAATTTACACATATACATGGATTAATACTGACTGATTGCCGCAGAAATCAAAGAACTGGAAGGTTGACCAATAAGAGTGTATACAGTTTTTTCTCCTCAGATTATATATTTACATTGGCCATATGAAGAGGTACAATAACTATATTTAAAGACTGATACATCGCTGCTGGCGATGGATAATATAATGGACACAGCCATGCTTTATGTGTAGTTAGAGAGCACATGACATGTATATGTCCTTGTTTTGTGTAATGCTTTGATTGTTGTATTTTTGTGATATTTCTGATCAATATTACACTTTGTGTGTAATAAGTTATGAAAAATAAGGATAATTTTCTATTTTGAGAGTTCTCTTGTCGTAGTAAAATTGTTTTAAGTAACAACCCTAGATTAATAATTATTTAGTTGGGAGAGGAGAGGAAAGGAACCACCAAAAGGATATTTTGGGTATTCAGAGAAAACTTTTCATTGGTTTCCTAGAGGTATTCCTTAGTTCTCCGAAACTCTATTCATGGTCTCAAGTCACTTGGCCAGTAACAGCTAAATTAATTATAACGGGCATAATCACATTGGGAAGGAGGAACTTGAGTATCCTCTATATCTTTGGGGTTGACCCAACCATAATCCGATAATGGTGATGGTGATGATAATGATGATAATGACGATGATAATGATGATGGTGAAGATAATGATAATGATGAGAAAAAGAGATAATGACGATGATGATGATGATTACTTACCTACAGACATTCTGGTTTCTTTTACTGCCTCGATTTTGGAATTTGGCAGTTTGGGAACCATGGCAACAGTGATGCCGTATGTCCCAGAATTGTAGATAGAAAACGAGCCATTACATGTTGCTCTATAAAACCCATCGGCATTGACCCCAACATTAGAAACTGTCTTGTCGGATACATAGACCTTGAGAAACAGACACCGTTATGAATGTTTTTATTCCTGTATTATTTCACTCAGTAATTAATTCAATAAGTCATTCAGTAACACTTTGTATAAGACGTGTAGAGGTATTTCGTCATCTTGTGTTCATGACCACATAATTAAACAGGAGAAGAAGATGGAGAAAAAAGATGAGGATGAAATCTGACATTGGCGGAGTGAAGTAGGGGGAGAAGGCGGTGAATAAAAAGAGATTACGATGATGATGGTGAAGAAGAAGAAGAAGAAGAAGAAGAAGAAGAAGAAGAAGAAGAAGAAGAAGAAGAAGAAGAAGAAGAAGAAGAAGAAGAAGAAGAAGAAGAAGAAGAAGAAGAGAAGGACGATGAAATCAGGAATTTAGGAAGGAGAAGCAGAATGTGAAAGAGAACTTACGGCGTAACAATCTGACCTTTCGTTGGCAGGTAAAACATTACAGCACTCAGAAGTTAGAAGTTCAAGCAAACATGTACACGTGACAACTAGATGACAGTGCTAACGTGATAACTAGATCACAGTACTTACAAGCGATAACTACAGTAGATCACAGTACTTATATGTTACAACTAGATCACAGTACTTACAAATGATAACTAGATCACAGTACTCACAAGTAACAATTATGTCACAGTACTTACAAGTGGTAACTAGATCACAGTACTTACAAGTGATAACTAGATCACAGCACATGCAAGTGATAAGTATATCACTGCACTTACGAGTGATAACTAGATCACGGTACTTACAAGTGATAAATATATTACAATATTTAAAGTGATAACTAGATCACAGTATAGACAAGTGATAACTATATCAAAGTACTTACAAGTGATAACTAGATCAAAATACGTACACGTAACACGTATTTTACAGATATTACAAGCAACAAGTATATTAGAGTACTTACAAGTGATATTTAGATCACAGTACTTACAAGTGGTAACACGATGACAGTACTTACAAGAGAGAACTAGATCATGGTACTTACATGTGATAACTAGATCACAGTACTTACAAGTAACACGTATATCACAGTACTTACACGTGATAACTAGATCACAATACATATAAGTGATAACTAGATCACATTACATATAAGTTATAACTAGATCACAGTACTTACAAGTGATAACTAGATAAAGTACGAGGGTAAGTTGATAAGTAAGTCACAAATGGCTGTAGAAAAATAACTAAGTATGATAACGACATGAAACCAGTTTATTTTTATACATACATTGTCCCTTTATTTCTCAACATAATTTTCACCAACATTGATGCACTTATCCCACCATGTTATCAGTCCTCCCAAACCGACTGCATAGAACTGCGTGCTATGTTTTTAAAACCACGTTTTCACTTCACATTCAACTTCGGCGTCATTCACGAAATGTCTCCCGCCAAGGAGTGTTTCCTGTTTATGCTGACAAATGATTGTCCCGTAAAGCGGTGCATAGCTGGGTAGAAAAAGTTACGAGGGCGAGTCAATAAGTAAGTGACACAGTTCTGTGGGGATAGCAGGTAAATGGGAACAGAGCACACAGTTCAGTAGTGTGAGCTAGGTAGCAGGGCGATGGAACCATGCACTTCCAGTCCAAAATGAGCCAAATGCGAACGCCAACTGTAGCCACAAACGTGAACATTCCAGAGGCCATAACCGTTTAAATGCCTATCCTCTATTTTGGGGACCGGAAGTCAAATGTGATAATTTCGAGTTAATGATGTTTGATTAAAATGTTGTCTCCTTGTGATGATGAAGTCTAGCTGATGCCAATAGCTGGATCTTGGATGTTTCCATGTGACTTATACCGCTCTTTTGTTTAAAAAAAAAGGAATTTGTTTTTTCTTTCTTTTTATGTTGCGTATCCCTTATAGGACGTTGCAGTCAACACCAGCATTTTTTTCAGTTGCTGTTGATGTACTAGGCAAGTTTTACGTTCAGTAGTTTGCCAATGCTTTCTGAACGACCGGCTCACATACCCCCGTAAGCTATCATCATCATCATGTGTCATGCCGATAAGTGTGGTCGATCATGTTTCTCCATCTCACACGATCACCAGAGTCGTGGATCAGCTCTGTATTCGTGTCTCGACCATGCCACGTGGCCATGTCATCCAGGTATTTACTTCTCTGCCTTCCCCATGTTCTTGTCCCCTCAGTCTTACCAGTTGTCACGAAGTTCTCCAATTTATTTCTTCTCATAACGTGTTCAAAAATAATGTTTTACAATTTCATCGAAAACCATTGAAATCAACGAGCATATAAATGTAGTCAGATTTTGGTATTGCCTTTAACACTAAGTCTAACTCCTCATAGAAGGAATCCTTCATATCATCAGAGGAAGTCAGTTTCGGTGCATATGCAATGATAATGGTGGCAAAACCACAAGAGGTTGCCAAGCGCAGGGATAATAGTCTTTCTTTACCCCCAGCTGGCAATTTAATCATTCCGAGTAGCGAATTCTTCACTGCAAAGCAAATTCCATATTGTCTTTTTTACTTTCTGCCCTCTACGCTTCCAAAACAATACAGGTGTAATAACTTTCCCTGAGTTATCTTTCCTAAGAGAGGTAAGTCTCCTGCAGGCTAGCAATATCAATGTTAAGACGATTGAGTTCGGCATCAATCACAGCCTTTTTTTCCCCACATCGTCAAAATTCATCAGATCAGCGGACAATCCTGGACACACGGTTTTTATGTTCCAGGTTGCAAGCCGCAGCTTGAGATTTCTATTTTTCTTTTTAGTGCCTGGTATTTGGTTTTATAGCGTGCGGTTCACATTTTGTACTTGTCCCAAGCACCCATTGAAGCAGGTAGGCTGTGGCAGATCAGCATCCAATTGGCCGGGGGTTGCCCAGCTTGAGGCGGGCGATAGCTGATCAGTGACACCTGTAGGTGTCTCCTACTGTCAGAGGCAACCCGTGGCACCCCATGTCTACTCCAATTGACAAGAACCTATAACCCAAAACTACTGCCTTTTGCTGTGATTTAGATACCAGTTAAGACCACGGATGGAGTTTTACCTCTCAATAGCACAAAGCCTGTACTGAACTGTAGAGACCATGTGTTGGAAAGTAACAGCGAGACTGTAATAATGACAAACTTAAAATATAATATGTTCTTCCAAGTAGATTGATTAAAATGTTACACATTTGAGACAAACTATGTTGTTCCGTGTAGATTTACAATGACATACAACTGAGACAAATATGTTGTTACACGTGGCTGTATATTCTTAATCTATTTAAACAAAATAGACAAGGAGACCCCGCAAACGTGTAGATAGGGCAATACAATTTGAAACAAACATATATTAAAATTATAGATATTGAGGTGAAAGATGCAGAGCATCATTATCATCAAGTGCCCTGCCAGCTGACGTAGGCGTTCATGGCTCTCCACAGATCTCGGTCTTTGGTGTTCTGGATCAACTCTGCTGCTGATATTCCTCCATTCCACCGTCTGAATATACCCAGTATCATTTCTCTTGGTCAGCCTCTGCCTCTCTTCCCCTTGATCTTTCCAGTTGTTACTATGTTCTCCAAAGTCGCTTCTCATTACATGAACAAATAAAGCTGTTTGTCTCTTTCTTATTGTTGTATATTATGTTCTAGTTTCATTAGCCTCTTTCAAGCATTCGTTGTTAGTTACTTTGGCAGTCCAAGGAATTCGCAACATTCGTCTCAGGAACCACATCTCTATTACTTCCAATCTCTTCCTTATGTGTTCATTTACATAAACAAATTCGCTGTCATACAGCAAAACTGGTTCTATTTAGCATTTCAGCACTCTTTTTCTTACATTAAATCTCATCTCATCTCATCATGTTCCTCCTGTACCTTGCGGTGTCGAGGTGAAGTATTAACATCGTAAGAGTGCCCGATTTTGGGCTTCATATATCGATATTCCCATGGACTCTGCTATTCTCTCCGTCCAACGTTTACGTGGTCGGCCTCTTCCTCTGTTTCCATCTGGTCTGTACATCATTGCTTGTTGTGGTATGCTGTTGACTGGTATCCAACTTGCATGGCCAAACCATTTGACTTGCTGCTTTCTAATAAAATCTAGTGCTCCTTTAACCTCCATTTTAGTCCTGATTTCTTCATTTCTGATCTTATCTCTTCTTGATATGTTGAGTGTTCTTCTCAGGAATCTCATTTCTGTTGTTGTGATTTATCTTTTCTCTTTTTCTGTCATTGTCCAGGTTTGGCATTGGTAACATAGAGTTGGTAGAAAGATTGTGTTGTAAAGTGCTTTCTTAGTAGTTATTGATACATGTTTGTTCTTTAGTATTGGTGCCATTTGTCCAATGAGTTGGTTTGCCTTACTGCAGCTATTTTCGATCTCGTCTTCTGATCTGCCATTTGATGATATTATACTTCCTAGGTACTTGAAACTCTTTACTTGTTTCAAGGGATGTTCGTTTAGGTGAATTGTTGTTGGTTGTTCTTCTTTAGTTATAGTCATTACCTCTGTTTTGCTTGTGCTCATTTTCATGGTATATTCCCTACACATTTCGTTTAGACTATTCATGTGGTCTTGTAATTCAGCTTCTGATTTTGCTATTAGTGCTTGGTCGTCCGCAAACAGGAGTTCTCTAATGGTTAGATTTGCAGATGCTTCTTCTTCTGTGTTCTCGTCATGTGTTATTCTTGCTATCTCTGCTTGGCTGGTTTCTTTACATATGTTGTCTATATATGTTATGAACAAGAGAGGGGACAGGACACAACCTCGTCGTACTCCAGATCTTATGGTGAAGGGTTCTGAGTGTCCTCCAGTTGCTCTCACTATGCATTCAATGTTGTTGTATAGACTTCTGCATAGGTTGTTTAGATTGGGTTGTTTAGGTTGTTTACTACCTGGTTTCTGTTAGCGCTGAACGTTGGGCGGCGCTTACCAAACCCGACACCCCACATTGTGCCAACGGCTTCGGGCGGAAGAGCACAATTGGGAGGGTACAAGCCTTACCCTGGTGCGAGGAATTGCAAGCTAAAGACAAAATGTCATGGCAGGGCAGACCAGGCCCTAAGCCTTGGTTGGCGACTGGTCTAGGATCGAAGCTCCGACAGGCGGACAGTTAGAGCATTGCTTTGCTGATCCGGCAGCTTCTGCAGCTTGTCTTGTTCCAGATGTAGGGGTGTTACCTTTCCTCTGGAGTAAACTAGGCAGGCCGAGAGAGGGATCATGCTGCATGGGCAACACATGATCTCTATATTTTAGCCCAGGCTTTGTGCTATGGAGAGGCAATAACTCCATCCCTGGTCTTAACTGGTCTCGGAATCAAAGCGAGAGGCAACTGTTACGGGTTATAAGTCCTTGTCAGTTGGCGTAGACATGGGGCGCCACGCGTTGCCTCTGACGGTGGGAGACACCTATAAGTGTCACTGGTTGTGTACTAGCTCCCACCCTCTTTGGAATATACTTTTCACTTCTGCTGAAATATGCATTTCATGATCAGGATTGTGGTATATACATTCACTCACGCTCAGATGGCGGCCTCTACAATGCTCAGAGATTGAAGGCTAAGACCAAAATTAGGAGGGTACTGATCAGAGAGTTGCTTTTTGCAGATGATGCTGCAGTTACGACCCACTCTGAGGAAGAATTGCAATGTCTACTATCTGCATTCTCCAATGCTTGTTCTGAATTTGGTTTAACAATTAGCAAAAAGAAGACACAGATTATGTCACAAGGTGCACATGGGGTACCATCAATCTTTATTGACGACGCCGAACTAGAGATAGTAGACCATTTTACATATCTAGGATCAGTGGTAAATAGCAAATTATCCCTAGATCAGGAAATCAACATCCGGATTGGTAAGGCAGCAACAACAATGAACAGGTTAAGAAAAAGAGTCTGGGAGAACAGGAAGCTTACTGCCAAAACAAAAGTCCTTGTCTATCAAGCCTGTGTCCTTAGTACTCTTCTCTATGGCAGTGAAACCTGGACAACTTACTCACACCAAGAAAACAACTTAAACAGCTTTCATATGCGGTGTCTGCGAAGAATTCTTGGTATTAAGTGGCAAGACAAAATCACAAATACTGAAGTGTTGGAAAGATCAGGTTGTGTGACAGTTTATTCCATGCTCAGTCTTCGTAGACTTAGATGGATAGGACATCTTAGGAGGATGGATGATGGTAGAATACCAAAGGATATCTTTTTTGGTGAATTACAGATGGGTAAGAGATCTCAGGGTCGGCCTCTACTACGATACAAAGATGTGTGTAAGCGGGACATGATTGATACAGGCATTGATAATGCACATTGGGAGCAAGTCGCCGCTGAACGTGTTGCATGGAGGGCAAATATCATAAATGGAATAAAGTCAAAGGAGAAAATTATTGCAGAAAAGTCACACACCAAGCGTTTGAGACGTAAGATGGTGCATGATGGTGGAAATGACCACGTGTTTACATGCACCCACTGTGAACGGACATTTACAGCGCAAATTGGCCTTATCAGTCACACTCGCTACCGCCATAGTTAAAAGTTATTATGCCTTTTTAAAGCACAAACTATCGTCTGTCAAGACGGCAAGGTGCCAAGGTGTTTAGATGTGTACTCACTCCATATTATTTAAGGATTTCCCACAGCTTCTATCTACTCTATCGAATGCCTTTTCTTGGTCGACAAAGGCTAAGTAGAGTGTTTCATTGAATTCGATTGATTTTTCTATAAGTTGTCTAAGAGTAATATTGCATCTATACATCCTTTGTTTTTCCTAAATCCAAGTTGTGTATCGCTTAGCTGGGGTTCTAAAGTAGTTCGTAATCTTTTTTCAAGAATTTTGCAAAATATTTTCCCAGTATGACTCAACAGTGAAATGCCTCTGTATTGTGTGCAGTCTCTTTTGCTGCCTTTGTTTTTCCAAATTGGGATAATTATAGCGTTTCCCCAATCTCGTGGTGTCTGTTGTTCTACCCAAACATGGTTGAATAGTCTATGTAGCCAAGCTGTTCCTACTTCTCTTGCTGCTTTAATTAGTTCATTTGGTATTTCATCCTGTCCCGGTGATTTGTTCAATGTGGCTAATCTGATGGCTTCTATAATTTCTTCTTTTAGTATGTCTGATTCTAGTTCTTCGGTGACATCTGTGTAGGCCTCTTGAATTCCTGTGACATCTGATGGGATGCTGAGAAGTTGTTAGAAATACTGCTTCCATCTTATTAGGATTTGGTGTTGTTCACTTATTGGTTCTCCATATTCGCTGTTAATTATTTCAGTTGGGTCAAAAAGTTCTCCTCTGGTTCGCATTGCATTTATCTTTTTGTAGAAGTTCTAGTTGCCTCCTTGTAGTTTTTATTTGGGGTTTCTCCATACTCTCCCAGTCTTTTTTGTTTTCCCCTATTTACTATTCTACTCACATGTCTTCTCGCTATTCTATATTCTATGTAATCACATTCCTGTTTGCTCTTCAACCAATTTTTATATTTTTCCTTTTTGTCTTTTACCGCTTTCTTTACTTCTGCGTTCCACCAACTTGTTATTTTCTTTATCCGTGTTTTGCGTTTTTTCGTGGTTCCACATGTCATATTTGCAGTATTTAAAAAAGCTTGATTTGAACATTTTCCATTCTTCTTCCACTGTTTTTATTTCTATAGGTAATTTTACAAAGAGTTCAGTTAGTTCTTTCTCATAATTTTCCCTTACTGTCTCGTCTTTAAGGTTCTTTAAGTTTACTGATTCGCATAGCATGTTTTTTTCTTGCTCTTAGTTTTCTTCTTCTGATGGTTCTTATTGTGGCAACGACTGCTTTATGATCTGTGTTTATACTGAAATTGGGCACTGCCCTTGCATCTAATATATTTCTCTTTCTGTTATTTCTTGGTAATATAAAATCAATTGGGTTTTAGTATCTAGATCGTTCCATTTATACCAGGTGTATACTTGTGAATCTTTATGTTTATAGAATGTGTTTGTTATATAGAGGTCGTGTTGGCTGCATAGCTCTATCAGTCTACTTCCGTTATCATTCCTTTTATTTTGCTGATCTCCAAATGCTCCCAGGTGTTTTTCTATTCCCTCTCTGTTATGTCCTAGTCTTGCATTGAAGTCTCCCATAACTATGATGTTGTCCTGATTATCTATTTTATTTAGCACGTCATGTATGTCTTCGTAGAAGTCCTCGCATTCTTGCTCATTATTGTTTGCATTACATGGTGCGTATATTTGTACATATGTTGTAATTGTTTGTTCTTTTATTCTCACTGTTATGATTCTTTCTGATATATGTTTTATTTCTAGTATTCCTCTTGCTAGCCGTGGTTCAATGACTATTCCCACACCGTGTCTTGCCCGTTCTTGCTGTTCTACTCCAGAGTAAACAAACGTGTAACTGCGGTGGAGCTCCTTGCATCCTTTCCCCTTTGTTCTGATGTCTGCTATTCCCATCAGTCCAATTTTCCTCTCTTCCATTGTTTCTATAAGCTTTTCTTTTTTACTACTGAAACCACAGACGTTCATTGTGCCTATTTTTGGAGTCGCTGATCTATCTCGTAGTCCATTAACATTGCCGGGTCGATAGCCGTTTGGGTCAGTCCGTTTATACTTCTTAGTTTTTCTACGAGTAGTATGAAGATCCTCTTCCGGCTTGCTAGGCAAGTCGCAGGTTTAGGACACTAATCTGACCACAGGGAGTCCATCCCCTAAGGCGAGCCATAGCCCCGTTAGCCCATGACCTCGCGGTCATGGTTGCCCTGTCTGCACCACGTGGAGATGGGGGTTGACTTGTGTAGTCTGCGGGTCATCAGCAGGCTACTAATTTTCGCTCTTCACCCCTCCTGGGAGAGGCTAGCCGATCCTAACCCTGCTGGCTGTAGGGCCAGGCGCATTCCACACCTTACAGACATTAAATCATAGTGACTTATTGCATAAGATACTCTTCATTTTCTGAAATGCGGCTTCTGCATGGCATATTATGGTCTTAATCTCTGATGTGCATCTTCCATCTGATTTTATAAACGACCTTAGGTATTTAAAATTATCCACTTGGTTAAGAATGTTTCCTTCTATTTCTTTTTCACATTTTGGTGTCACATCTTTCTTTGATACCACCATTGTTACTGTTTTCTTGATATTCAAGGAGAGTCCTTTCTTTGCATTATCTGCTACTACGATGTCAAACAAATTTTGTAGAAGAAAAACTAGATGCACAAAAACAAACACTCACACGGACACGCAGAATAATTATGTTGGCTCGCAGAGAATAGGGTAGACATCTGAACATAGAACTCATACAATCACCTCCTGTGATCCACGATTGACCTTCCAGGAACAGTCTACTTGAGGGTAAACTTGTGCGGCTGTGCACGTTGTCCTGACCGTCTCCTGGACAAACTGGTGGCTACACTGAATGTCTGCGGGTTTCTCTGAAAACAATGCCATTTAACAACAGTCTGATTGTGTGTTTGCGAGATTTCTGGCCTGGTCTGTGATGAAAGCAATGTCATATAACAACAGTCTGGCTGTGTGTACGAGATTTCTGGCCTGGTCTGTAATCGTGAAATGAACACGTTTTAAAACACATTTTACAATGTTTTCGCCTAACCAAAAAAAAAAAAAAAACTGATTGTTTATTTTACTCATAGACAGACCTATGGGTGTATGGGTGGGTGGGTGAGTAGACAGATACATAGGTTGGTGGGTCGCTTAAAAAAAAGATAAATATATGTATATATAAGGGGCGTTCATTTGAAATCCGTTCGTGCCGCACCGCGCGTAATTGCGTACGTTGAACGTGATTATGTCATAGTCTTGTGATAAGCACTGGCCAATGAATAAAATAGCACGTGCTTATCGCCCCACGATGCATAGGTTATGTTTCTGACCGTTGAGAAAATGGCTGGGTTGATCAAACATCCGTCCAAAGAAGCTCAAAGAGTGGTGATTCAGTTTATTTCATTTGAAGGATGTCGGCCAGTGGACATTCATCGACGAATGCAGGCAGCGTGCGGTAACAAATGTATGTCAAAGACAACAGTGACAGACTGGGCACGAATGTTTAGGAAAGGAAGTCAGTTCACGTCAGATCTTCGACGGCCTGGTCAAGCGCATATTTTTGCAACAGAAAAAAACCATCGCCAATATTGATGCAGCAGTACAGATGAACCATTGTCAAAGCATACGTTCGCTAGCGAAAGAATTTGATGTGTCAATTGGGACAATTCAAAAGGTCATTGGTAAGAAACTGCAATATCGGAAGGTGTGTTCACTTTGGGTACCGCGGATGTTGACCGACCACCCAAAAAGGAACGCATGGGATGGTGTTTGAACCACTTGCTGAGTTACAGAGTGGAGGGATGATGCATTTCTCTTTCGTATAGTGGCAGGCGATGAATCATGGTGTCACCACTTCGAGCCGAACAGCAATAGAGAGAGCATGCAATGGAAGCATGCTGGATCACCAAAAGCCGAAACATTCAAGTTACAGGTTTCCGTTTGTAAGGTTATGCTGAGCGCATTTTTTAAAACTATGAATTGCTATTGTTGGCCGACTTTAAAGAACCTGGTGTCAACATCAACTCTACCCACTACTTGCAAACACTAGACAAGCTTACTTGAGCATAGAAACAAACTCTTGAGCATAGCCTACGATGGGTAACGTTGTAATATTCTGTTATGATAATTTGGCGTGTCCAGCGTGTGCCGCGTGGTTACACACCCGCTTCACACGCCAGTGATCCGGGGCTTGTTTCCGGATCCGGTCAGGGATATGCACTACTGACGAGCTCAAACGAGAGCGAAACTCGAGTATAGTGCTTCCATATTGACGTGGATAGGCCTTAGGTTCATACCAGAATACGATCAGCGTTGCCAGTAGTGGGTTGTGCTCAATATTTAAATTTCAAATCCCGAAACAACCAAATAATCTATTAGACAAGCTGCAAAAAGCCATCAAGAATAAACGACCCCGCATGCTTTCTCGCGGTGTGATTTTGTGGCACGATAATGCTCGTCCGCATGTCGCAAAGATTATGCAGGAAGCATTAGCAAGGAAGAAGTGGGAAATTCTGCAACATCCAGCCTATAGTCCTGATTTGACACCATGCGATTTTCATTGTTCGGACCTCTATAAAAAGCTCTTAAAGGGCAACGATTTCACACAAATGCAGACGTAATGAACGCGGTAAACACTTGGTCCATTGAGCAACCATAATCCTTTTTTGTGGACGGCATTCGCCGCCTATCTAAGCAATGGGATGCTTGCCTGAATGCCTACGGCGACTTCTTCTGACCAACCCATGGTGCATAATTCATTCAAAATCAATGCTTTGTTTAATTCTACCACACCTGTTAATGTTTCTTTCATGCTTTTGTAATAAAGCCATTGGAACGGGTTTCAAATGAACGTCCCTAATATATAATATAGATAGATAGATAGATAGATATGAGAGAGAGAATATAGATGACAAAAATGATGTATAATTAACTAGATGTTAATTGCTGGAGTTCAAACAATCAAATATCACAAGATGCAGAACAGCAAGCTACTAACTTAATCTAACTCTCAGAGATACATAATTCAAGAACTGAGACCTGAACGAAACAATTCAAAGAAGGCAGATAAGGAGAGTCAAGAGAACATTCCCACAGACGTTAGAAGACAGGGAACTGAGACCTATGTGAAATAATTCACAACACAAAATATAAGAACGCCAACACAACATTCGCACAGATGTTAGATGCCAGAGCACTGAGACACGTACGAAACAATTCACAGAAGGAAGATACTGGAGACTTTAAGAGAACATTCCCGCAGGCTTTAGGAGACAGAGAAGTGAGACCTGTATGACAGAATTCATAACACAAAAATATATGATCGACAGCACAACATATACACAGATGTGAGAAGACAGAGAAATGTCAATGTCCCAGCCAAGAAGTATGAAGGACAACACAACATACGCACATATGTTAGAAGACAGAGAAATGTTAACTGACCAGCCAAGAGTGCGCGTAAACACAAGAAATCAATGGGGGAAACCGTTGAGGCCACTAAGACAATTACATAATTAAACACACATAGTTTTATTTGGCGCTCACAGAAGGAGAAGAAGGAAATAGAGACCAGAAGACACGCTAGACAACATACAATTTGAAAGCTATAATAGTTACCGACCGGGATCGAACCTGTCACCAAATTATGTTAAGAAGTGCGCGTCTGTGCCTCAGGGGTAGGGAACGCACTCTCGCAATCCCGACATGCAGTGTTCGGAGTCAGCAGCAGACGATTTGGGATCAGACTGCTTTCAGTTGCTTTCTCAATGGTATGAGCGAGCAACGGCCGTTTATAAAGCAATGGTATGAGCACCGGCCGTTCAGAAAGCAATTGCAAACTACTGAACGTCAAGTTGGCTAGAAAATCGCCTATAAATGATGGTGTTGATTGGGACGTCCTGTACAGGACATGCAACTAACAGTGAGGATGACTAAATGGAGTATACATACAGAAGGAAGAGAACCGGACACTACATGCCACTCACTGTAAACGTTCAAACTGCATGGCTGGCTTGCGACCCAGTAACTACTGTTGTTGAACTGCACAGAACATGTCCAACCAGTTGCATCACTTATTCTGACATTTCTCAGCTTGAGAGTCCAGGAGGCAGAGCTGCCTGCTTGTGGTGGTTTACTGACATCAACAACTTGCCCGTATCCCAGACCTGACCAACACCTGTTAGCATCACATGAAGCTACGACTGCTGCTGTCTTCATAAATCTAACTCCGGTGATCCAGAACGATTGACGGGTATCTGTTGTACATCTAATGCCCGGACTTTCTTGTCCTACTTCGGCTACTGGACACGTCATATTCGGAATTGGAAAATCTGTAGGTATAGAAAGTCTGTTATTAAAGAATGTGTATATGTAGCTAAATATGGTAATTAAAAAAATGTAAAAGCTGCTTTAACATTGAAACATCGAGACCTTTTCGACATTTTGCATGAACTCATTTAAGACCTTAGGATAAGGAATATACATTCGCATATGTTATTTTTCTTTATCCTGGGGGATTTCCCATATATACTGAGTTCATGCAACATGTTTCAATGTGTCAAATGTGCTTTTTTTGTTTATATAATTGTGATGGGACAGCCCCAGCAGCATCATAATTACCCAAAGTTTCAAGGAATTACAGAGCCCACAATATTTTTCTAAAATTCTCTAAAAGAATAAACGTTCCCCTGAAGAGGATAAAAACGTAAGAGAAAAATACAGAGTCACTTAGAGCCCGCACTATCATTTTTACTACATTGGTAGATCAAAGCAATGTCTGGTCTCTACATCTAAGAGATTTTCCCTTTGATGTTCTGATCAACCAGACATCGCGGAGCCAGTCAGTTGAGATTGACGTGTTAGTTTACAAGCCACGGCAGAATGGGAGATAAGAGGGTCAGCCAGACCCGTCTGAAATAATACATGGCAGTGCTACTCAGGGGAAAACCCCGTGTGATCCAAAGACGGCAATATAATGCAGGCCTAACACCTATCTATAAGTCCAGACATTGGGGAGACGGGACAACGTCTGAGTTGCCACCACAAAGGAGCAATTAGGACCAGATACTTGACACCTCACGGCAATACAGCGGCAAAGTAGAAACACATGGCTGACACACTATTGCCAGCAACCCAGGAAGGCGGGGGTTAATAGCCTATTGGAATGTAATGACGCAACTGCCTTGCCGCCAAAGCATATTTCATTGTTTCAGGCGTGGCGGGGCCTCGGTCCATTTGATTGACAGGAAAGGAGGAGGGGGGAGAAGAGTTTAGGACTTAATCCATCCCGTCATCTTACATGGAAAAATAGGCGGAGTTAATGAAAATGGGACATATTAATTAACCAACCTGGAAACTAGCCAGGAATTGAATAGAATAAAACTACATGCATGGCCAGCAAGACTTCAGACGCAAATTCACAATAGCATTCTTAGGATACCTACTGGAGAAATATTAACATTTCGTTCTGTTGGACTTCTGTACGAAGTATTATGATGGAATTTCCTAGCTATAAACCAGGTAAACCATTATTCTGATTAGTTTGTCTGCTAGTCTGAAGGCTTGTGTAGTTTCCTGTTTTTACATATTCTCCAAAACTTTACACTGGTGGATTTTCTTTGTACTTAATGTTCCAGTTCTAGCTTTACGATTTCACTGAGAACTATTTTCTTCTTTCATTCACCACTTGGTTGTCTGACTTGTTGTATGTGATAATTTGGAGAAATCCATTATCTAAGCTACATGAGCGTGTGGCTTATGCATGTACAGGAGATACATTTAGATTCATTCTGTATGATGTTAAACATTGGGGAGACTGACTACTTAGGAGAAATTCCTGATAGCTACCAGTCTCTTGATAGCGTCCAATTAACATTGATTATTTGGACCAACACTTTGAGTGCCTACCAAGATTGTGGTGAAACCACTTGGTTTGAGGAATGGCACCAGTTCACCTTGTCTGCATGATGTCTGCATGAGGACAGACATGACTTAGGACATTCAATATCCCAGACAGATTCAGGGGAGGCATTTAATGTTCGACAGGACTGTGCGACCAGTCCTTCCGACAAGACAGTATGAATGAATCAGAAAGGGAGAGTGTAAGTGAGGTGAACTTATATGGGAAACACTCCATTACACAAATGTATATGAATATGTATGTCTTGAGCTATAGATGTTCTAAATAGTTTTATGAATATATACATATATATTTATTTATTTAGAACTGATATATGTTTATGTAACATGCCATCATATATATCATCATACCATCATATATTATGACTTGAATGTATGTTTATATGAATGTATAGACATATGTGTTTGAGATGTGTAGACGTAGATACTACCCATCTCCGTTCGCTTCATTCCAGATCTCTTAGGAGCAATGGACAGTCAACAATCCATATCCGGAAGTGACTTAGCCTTGTGAAGGGACCAATTTGGACTCCTTCAATCTGACAGTGAACTGCGTCTCACTGGGGGAAGCAGGACCTATGTGCTTCTGAGCTTTTCAGCCAGATGAGTTACGTATACCATAATATAATCATCATCATCATATGATCATCAATAGCAATAATAAACACAGTTGTTGTATTTTAAACTCAGTTGTCTGTATAATTCTAAATGTTTATAAATGTTTGTGTAGCGTAATCAAGTACACACCTTATATCATTTAGTGGGGGTTCGCACATATTGTCCAGAAGTGGGAATCTATGTCCGGGAGGTATCTTGCCTATGCAGTCATAAGTAACCAGATTACGTTGCATGTCTTAACTCCTCCTTTCTCACTTCTGGTGATACCAAGTACAGCCACATCTATATATATATAGATATATTCTATCTTCAACGAGCCACTTCTTGGCTGTTTTCTTGAGTATCAGGGACAGTGTCTTAAATCCGCATAACAGACATTTGTTCCACGTTTTCTCTCTGGGATTAGTCAGTGGTAATTAGTCCCTTCTGACAGAGTTAGGGGATCTCAAACTGTATCCAGAACTAACCACCAGTAGAAGAAAATGATTTTGGCTGAGTGGTTGCCCAACCGGGAGCTACCTCAAGCCAGTTGGTGACAATAATAAAACTAAAAGAATAACACCGTGGAATGCCCCAAACTGTAGTCACTGACAGACTAAACAAACGGTGACATGTCCCAAACTGTAGTCACTGACAGACTAAACAAACGGTGACATGTCCCAAACTGTAGTCACTGACAGACTAAACAAACGGTGACATGTCCCAAACTGTAGTCACTGACAGACTAAACAAACGGTGACATGTCCCAAACTGTAGTCACTGAGAGACCAAACAAACGGTGATATGTCCCAAACTGTAGTCAGTGAGTGACCAAACAAACGGTGATATGTCCCAAATTGTAGTCACTGAGAGACCAAACAAACGGTGATATGTCCCAAACTGTAGTCAGTGAGTGACCAAACAAACGGTGATATGTCCCAAACTGTAGTCACTGAGAGACCAAACAAACGGTGATATGTCCCAAACTGTAGTCAGTGAGTGACCAAACAAACGGTGATATGTCCCAAACTGTAGTCACTGAGAGACCAAACAAACGGTGATATGTCCCAAACTGTAGTCAGTGAGTGACCAAACAAACGGTGACATGTCCCAAACTGTAGTCACTGAGAGACCAAACAAACGGTGATATGTCCCAAACTGTAGTCAGTGAGTGACCAAACAAACGGTGATATGTCCCAAACTGTAGTCACTGAGAGACCAAACAAACGGTGATATGTCCCAAACTGTAGTCAGTGAGTGACCAAACAAACGGTGATATGTCCCAAACTGTAGTCACTGAGAGACCAAACAAACGGTGATATGTCCCAAACTGTAGTCAGTGAGTGACCAAACAAACGGTGATATGTCCCAAACTGTAGTCACTGAGAGACCAAACAAACGGTGATATGTCCCAAACTGTAGTCAGTGAGTGACCAAACAAACGGTGATATGTCCCAAACTGTAGTCACTGAGAGACCAAACAAACGGTGATATGTCCCAAACTGTAGTCAGTGAGTGACCAAACAAACGGTGATATGTCCCAAACTGTAGTCACTGAGAGACCAAACAAACGGTGATATGTCCCAAACTGTAGTCAGTGAGTGACCAAACAAACGGTGATATGTCCCAAACTGTAGTCAGTGAATGACCAAACAAACGGTGATATGTCCCAAACTGTAGTCAATGAGAGGCCACACAAACGGTGATATGAACCAAACTGTAGTCACTGAGAGACCAAACAAACGGTGATATGTCCCAAACTGTAGTCAGTGAGTGACCAAACAAACGGTGATATGTCCCAAACTGTAGTCACTGAGAGACCAAACAAACGGTGATATGTCCCAAACTGTAGTCAGTGAGTGACCAAACAAACGGTGATATGTCCCAAACTGTAGTCAGTGAATGACCAAACAAACGGTGATATGTCCCAAACTGTAGTCAATGAGAGGCCACACAAACGGTGATATGAACCAAACTGTAGTCAGTGAGTGACCAAACAAACGGTGATATGCACCAAAGTGTAGTCAATGAGAGACCAAACAAACGGTGATATGAACCAAACTGTAGTCAGTGAGTGACTAAACAAACGGTGACATGTCCCAAACTGTAGTCACTGAGAGACCAAACAAACGGTGATATGTCCCAAACTGTAGTCAGTGAAGGACCAAACAAACGGTGATATGTAACCAAACTGTAGTCACTGAGAGACCAAAACAAACGGTGATATGTCCCAAACTGTAGTCAGTGAGTGACCAAACAAACGGTGATATGTCCCAAACTGTAGTCACTGAGAGGCCACACAAACGGTGATATGAACCAAACTGTAGTCAGTGAGTGACCAAACAAACGGTGATATGTCCCAAACTGTAGTCAGTGAGTGACCAAACAAACGGTGACATGTCCCAAACTGTAGTCACTGAGAGACCAAACAAACGGTGATATGTCCCAAACTGTAGTCAGTGAGTGACCAAACAAACGGTGACATGTCCCAAACTGTAGTCACTGAGAGACCAAACAAACGGTGATATGTCCCAAACTGTAGTCAGTGAGTGACCAAACAAACGGTGATATGAACCAAACTGTAGTCACTGAGAGACCAAACAAACGGTGATATGTCCCAAACTGTAGTCAGTGAGTGACCAAACAAACGGTGATATGTCCCAAACTGTAGTCACTGAGAGGCCACACAAACGGTGATATGAACCAAACTGTAGTCAGTGAGTGACCAAACAAACGGTGATATGTCCCAAACTGTAGTCAGTGAGTGACCAAACAAACGGTGACATGTCCCAAACTGTAGTCACTGAGAGACCAAACAAACGGTGATATGTCCCAAACTGTAGTCAGTGAGTGACCAAACAAACGGTGATATGTCCCAAACTGTAGTCAATGAGAGGACCACACAAACGGTGATATGAACCAAACTGTAGTCAGTGAGTGACCAAACAAACGGTGATATGCACCAAAGTGTAGTCAATGAGAGACCAAACAAACGGTGATATGTCCCAAACTCACGTCACTAACAGACTAAACAAACGGTGATATGTCCAAACTCACATCACTAACAGACTAAACATACGGTGATATGTCCCAAACTCATGTCACTAATAGACTAAACAAACGGTGATATGTCCCAAACTAAAATCACCGACAGTCTAAACAAACGGTGATACGCTCCACACTTAAGCCATTGACTTCCCGTGGTTTGCTGACACTGAAGCTACTAACAGACTGAGACAAAATCTAATAATTTAAATGCACATTATGGTAAACTTAAGTGCGTGGCCAGGTGTAAAGATATCAGACTTCAGTGCGTTGCCAGGAATTGGGTATCACACTTCAGTGTGTCTCCAGGGATTAGGATATCAAACTTCAGTGTGTGGCCAGGAGTTAGGATATCACACTTTAGTGTATGGCCAGGGCTTTGGATATCAAACTTCAGGGCGTGGCCAGGGGTTAGGATATCAAACGCTGAAATCATACAGCGTGTGCTCTAATCCCCGTCAATTCCAAGGATTGGTATCATTAGATTTAAGACAGACATTGACACATTCCCGCTTCCTGCCGACAGCTTACACGAGGGGCAAACAGCACACCTCTTCCGTCTTACACCAATGATGGCACGAACGATCGTAATTGTTTTTTGTATTTATTTTTGTCATTGTTCACAGCAATTTCATGTAACAAGAGCAGTACGCAGCTAGGACAGCACAAGTACATTACCACACTTTGATGTCATGGAGATATCATAAAATACTCATTATTTTTATCATTTTCCCTCTGGTCTCCCTCACTGTTCTTACAGATAGAGACTTTATTAACAATACAACAACTAGCACTCTCAGAATTGGATTCAAAGGGAAATACACCTCCCAGCTGATGCTGATGAGCTTGGAAGGGATTGGTTTAGTGGGGGAGGGGGGGGGGGAGAGAGAGAGATGGGTGTGGAGAACTTTGCAGCCCCAGTTCTCGTGGAAATGATTCTTTGTGGAGGAGGAAGGTTAGGTGTATACATCAAACTAACTCCGATAAATACAAATCCTTGTCACTGTTTCCACGGCTTAAACGACAATACATCCGATTTAAAAATGAAACTTAAGTATTCCAAATGTTTCACACACAATCAACCAACAATCATCATCATCATGCACCATGCCGGTAAGCTAGGGCGGTCATGATTCGCCATCTCACTCGATTATCAGTGTCGTGGATCATGGAGGGAGGATGTTCTTGTCTCGACCATGCCACGTGGTCAAGCCATCCAGGTATTTACTCCTTTGCCTTCCCCTTGTTCTCTTCCCCTCGATTAAGCCAGTTGTCATCAAGTTCTCCAATTTACCTCTTAACATAACGTGACCAAAAAAAAAAAAAAAAAAACAATTGTGACTGTCTACGTCTAATCTCTAATCAGTTTACGATTTTCATTTGTCTCTTGTAGGATTTGGTCATTTGTTCTTTTCTGCCTGTCCATGGTATTCTATGCATTTTCCTCAGAAAAGACATCTCCACAACCATCAAATGTTCTTCAGACTGTATGCTCATTGTTCACGCTTCACATCCATACAAAAGCACAGGTTCTATGTAGCACCTCAACACTCTTTTTCTAGTTGCAAATGACATCGTTTTATTGGTCATTATGTTTCCCATCTTGTAATAGGTTACATTCGCCATAGTGATTCTTCTTTTCATCTCTTGAAGGCATCTCCTATTAGATGTTATGACTGTTCCGAGATAACTGTGACGATTTTTTTTTAACGCTCGCTCGCTTTGACCTCAGTCGTAGTCCATACACATTATTTATAGTAGTGATGGACTGAATTTTGCGTGTGGATTAGCTTTTCCCTATTAACAGTGTCCCTGACCATCAGGCGAACACGCTCCGTCTTCGTATTTGTAGTTTACGTCCCAAAGTCAAGGACGACAGGTCAACATTTTAGTCCAGCTGTCCGGTGTAGGGCTTGACCCGCTTTATTCGGCATCGGCACAACGGATGTTTAAGAACACGCGTTCTTACCGTTTCTTCAATGCGGACTGTACCGATTCACTTGTTGAATAAAATTACCATTTACTTATATATTACATTACAACCAACAATACACAGGAAAATGTTGTCCATGTTTTACACACGATCAACCAACACTGCAGAAGAAAAAGTTGTCCAAATGCTGCACACACACATATGTATCACATAGCCCGTTCACATATTTTGATAACACTATAGGTATCAGATATGCCTGTGGCACTTACGAACACTGACTTGACACACAAAGTAAGCTCTGGTGACATCATTATATTCCTGCCAGCCATCTTTGGTCATGACGACAGCTCGCTTAGAGTAGTCAAGTGTGTGGGGATTGTCCGCCCACCCTGTGTAGTTTGCAGGGATCTAATGAACAAGTGAAAACAAGGTGACATTTACATATCTATTGACATATATTGAGATGCAGCCATGCTTATATGTATCACGTGTGTGTTTCATCTGTTACTATACTGCTTGTATACACATTTGTGCCAGGGCAGGCGGGTGTAAAAGGAAACGAACGCAGTTCCAACTTCACGACAACGTGCTACCCCATAATGCTCAATTAATGTGAAAATTAAAACCACACACAATTAAATACACTGTCCCGTGTGAAACAGACAGCAATCCCGACAAAATCAACAGTACGCAAAGACATACATGCATAAAGCATCTGCCAGAGTGCCAACACAATTGTCGACATGAGAAATGCTGAAACAGCGCGAAATCTGGGCATGTACACATTTGGCGTGTAAGGAGAAATATCTGGACGCCTTGGGAAAACACTAAGTCAATGGCGAACGAACAGCCCCTGGTGTGTTTAGCCTGGATCCGGAAGACTTGAACCGTGGTTTGACCAGCTTTGTGGAGTTGATGTGTGGGCAACCAATGTCTTAGACGAAAATCGTAAATTAAGAGTAATTAATTTATTTAAGTTTTCACAATACTGGCCTCCCTGGTCGAGGAGTTAGCAGTTTTCTCCGTAACCCCGAATACTCTCGTAGTTGACGTGAGCGCACGAGAATTGGAAGCGGTCCGAGTCGCGCTAGTGACTTATGAGAGTATGGAGCCGGTTGCTCAGAAAGTCGTGGCGTGCTGATGAGCGTAATCTTGCCTAGGAATCAACATACAGCTGATAGATACTGGTATTGACTGCAATATCCTGAAACAGGATGGAAACGAGGGGAAAAAAAGTGTTCACAAGCGCCGCACCACGCCACTAGTTCGGAACAGTGAGCAGCGAACAACACATTAACGCCTACAGAAATCAGCAACCGGTAATGGTGATGTGAAGAATGGATATGACAAATTATCAGATGTGTCTCTGGTGGTGAAATGAAACACTGATATGCAAATTTATTTATAGATGACTAGCTGCCCGGCCCGGCTTCGCCCAGGCTCTGGCGGGGATCTATCTATCTATCTATGTATCTGTCTGTCTGCTTGTCTGTCTGTCTGTCTGTCTGTCTGACCCGGCCCGGTTTCGCCCAGACCCTGGCGGGGAGCGTCTCATTAAATTCATTTAAGTAGTCATTATACATTCAAATAGGAGTCAGGTCTTAGTCAGATATGACTGAACTACCGTATGACAGTAGACGGTACTACCTGCTTTCTGTCAGCGCCGAATGTTGGGCGGCGCTTACCAAACCCGACACCCCACATTGTGCCAACGGCTTCGGGCGGAAGAGTGCAATTGGGAGGGTACTAGCCTTATCCTGGTGCGAGGAAATGCAACCCAAAGACAAAATAAGTCATGGCAGGGCAGATCAGGCCCTAAGCCTTGGTTGGCAGCTGGTCTAGGATCGAAGCTCCGACAGGCGGACAGTTAGAGCATTGCTTTGCTGATCCAGCAGCTTCTGCAGCTTGTCTTGTTCCAGATGTATAGGTGTTAACTTTCCTCTGGAGTGTACTAGGCAGGCCGAGAGAGGGATCATGCTGCATGGGCAACACATGGTTTCTTTATTTTAGCCCAGGCTTTGTGCTATGGAGAGGCAATAACTCCATCCCTGGTCTTAACCGGTCTCGGAATCAAAGCGAGAGGCAACTGTTACGGGTTATAAGTCCTTGTCAGTTGGCGTAGACATGGGGCGCCACGCGTTGCCTCTGACGGTGGGAGACACCTACAGGTGTCACTGCAAAATGGTGGAAATGACCATGTTTTCACATGCACCTACTGTGGGCAAACATTTGCAGGAAGAATTGGCCTTACCAGCCACACTCGCCACCGCCATGGATCGTAGTTATTGCCATATGACAGTTATTAAGCCTTTTTGAAGCACAATGTACCAAACTATCGTCTGTCAAGACGGAAAGGTGCCAATGAATACATTCAAATACATTCTCTAAGCGTACAGAGTATGCGTTCGGCCCCTGGGCCCTCGCAGCTAATTTATTGGTTGCAGCTAGAAAATTTCATGTAATGTTAGGATTATTTAGTTTTTTAAATGTTGACGTATAATTTTTAAGTTATGGTCGAACACCAAATGTGATGTCTAATGTAGTGCTTTTTGATAAACAATAATTTTTGTTTTTCTGTCTTGTGCGTACACAAATAAATCCGAAGGTTTTCCAACGCGTGAGCAGGCCACATATAGCTGTCCATGTGTGAAGCACGGATTTTCCAAATTTAGTCCACACACTTGTAGCGATTGTCCCTGTGCTTTGTTGATTGTCATGGCAAATGCAAGTCGCACCGGAAACTGCAGGCGTTTGAATTCGAATGGCATGTCTGTTGGAATCATTGGGATGCGAGGCAACAGTACATCAAAGGATAGGCTTCTTCTTTTGTTAGAAAAAAAAAAAAAAATAAAACAACCTGCATTTTAACAGGCGTGCTGCGTGTAAGGTATGCATAAGGTATGCACACCCACAACATTGAATGAAAAATGTGATGTTGACACACACGCGGCCAACTTTTTTTTAAAAACAAAAACAACATCAAGAATATACCCATTTAATTGTGTACTGACCTTCTCTCTGCCAAGCGAACGGAAAAAACAAATGCTTCGATTACTTCAAAATTCACACTCCGAAAAAAGTACAGAAATAAAATTCTAACGTATCTAATCTAAAATAAATCCATTATTTTTAATGAACACTGGTTTTAAAAACATAAAAAGATGTGTTAGAAAATTTTCACTATTTAAATAGATGCATTACTTTTATAAAAATTATGAAAATGCCTTAAAGATTATATCATTATTTATTATAACTCGTATGCCTGTAAATAACTATAGACAAAAAGTTTATAAATCTTTGAAAACAATGCAACAATCTATACATAAAATAATAGTGATGTTATTAAAAGTTATGACCCTTGAAATAACGTTTCTTATGTTAAGTCCCCTTGATGGAAACGATAAATATTAGCTGCCCGGCCCGGCTTCGCCGAGGCTCTGGCGGGGATCTATCTATCTATCTATCTATCTATCTATCTATCTATCTATCTATCTATCTATCTATCTATCTATGTATCTACGTATCTATCTATGTATCTATCTATCTATCTATCTATCTATCTATCTATCTATCTATCTATCTATCTATCTATCTATCTATGTTCGGCCCGTTCCCGTTAAAAATATAGATAGAATAGAAGAATAGATAGAAAATATGATTGGAAGAGATCTATCTAAAGTAAACTTGGCTCCCGTTCCCGACTATCTGTCTGTCTGTCAGTCTGTCTATCTGTCTGTCTGACCTGGCCCGGCTGCACCTCATTTAATTCATATAGATTTCTATAGCCAGGGGACTTAACTTAAGATATAACAATGCTATTAAAAGATATATCCCTTTTTGTCATATATTTGTATATTTTCTTATGTTCAGTCATGTAATTACAAAATTAAATTTTAGGAAGGTAATAGCTGATAGCTGATAGATAAAACTATCACAGTTGGTTGCACTGGAATGAAAGGAAAACGTGTAGAAAATTTCATCTCAATCGGTTGGACCTTTCGCGAACGCATAAAGGACTGACAGACATACATACACACAACGATTTTGATATATATAGACTAGGTGACCCGGCCCGGCTTCGCCCAGTCCCTGGTGGGGAGCATCTCATTTAATTCATATAAGTAGTCATATAAGTTCTCGTTCCCATTCCCGACTATCTGTCTGTCTGCCTATCTGCCTGCCTGCCTGTCTGTCTGTCTGTCTGTCTGTCTGTCTGTCTGTCTGACCCGGCCCGGCATCGCCCAGCTCCTGGTGTGGAGCATCTCATTTAATTCAAATAAGTAGTCATATAAGCTCCCGTTCCCGTTTCCGACTATCTATCTGTCTGTCTGTCTATCTGTCTGTCTGTCTGACCCGGCTTCGCCCAGCCCCTGATGGGGAGCATCTAATTTAATTCATATAAGTAGTCATATAAGTTCCCGTTCCCGACTGTCTGTCTGTCTGTCTGTCTGTCTGTCTGTCTGTCCGTCCGTCCGTCCCTGTCTGTCTGTCTGTCTGTCTGTCTGTCTATCTGTCTGCCTGTCTGTCTAATCATTTATTGGTTGCAGTTAGAACAACCTTAGATAAACGAAGACCAACTTACAAAAAGCATTAGAAAGAGCACTTGAAAGATCTTTACATCTTCCCCCAACAATTAACTTGGGTAAATGGAGCAGCGGCAGCAGCAGCAGAAGAAGAAGAAAAAGGAGGAGTAGGAGGAGGGAGGAGGAAGAGGAAGGTGAATGAGGGAGGAGGAGGAGGGAGGAAGAGATAGGCGGAGAGAGGAGGAGGAGGGAAGAGGAGGGAGGAGGAGTAGGGAGGAATAAGAGGGAGGAGGAGGGATTAGGAGGAGGAGGGAGGAGAAGGAGGGAGGAGGAGGAGGGAGGAGGAGGAGGGAGGAGGAGGAAGAGGGAGGAGGAGAGAGGAGTAGGGAGGAGGAAGGAGGAGGAGGGAGGAGGATGAGGGGGAGGAGCAGAGAGGAGGAGGGGGAGGAGGAGGAGGGAAGAGGAGGAGAGAGGAGGGGGAGGAGGAGGAAGAGGGAGGAGGAAGAGGGAGGAGGGAGGAGGTGGAGGGAAAAGGAAAATGCAGAGGGAGGAGGGTGAGGAGGAGGGAGGGGGACGAGGGAGAAGGAGAGGGAGTAGGAGGAAGAGGGAGGAGGCGGGAGAGGGAGGAGGAGGAGAGAGGAGGAGGTAGGAGGCGGAGGGAGAAGGAGGAGGGAGGAGGAGGGAGGAGGAGGAGGGAGGAGGAAGAGGGAGACGGAGGAGGGAGAAGGAGGAGGGAAAATGGAGGAGAAGAAGGGGGAGGAGGAGGAAGAGGAGGGATGATGAGGAGGGAGGAGGAGGAAGAGGGAGGAGAAGGAGGGATGTGGAGGGAGGAGGAGGAGGTAGAGGGAGGATGAGGATGGAGGAGGAGAGAGGATGAGGAGTAGGGAGGAATAGGAGGGAGGAGGAGGGAGGAGGAGGGGGAAACAGGAGAATGAGGAGGAGGGAGGAGGAGGGAGGAAGAGGAAGAGGGAGGAGGAGGGAGGAGGAGGAAGGAGGAGGAAGGATGAGGAGGGAGGAGGAGGAGAGAGGAGGAGGAGAGAGGAGGAGGGAGAAGGAGGAGGAGGAGGAGGAAGGAGGAGGATTAGGGAGGAGGGGGAGGAGGAGGGAGGAGGAAGAGGGAGGATAAAGAGGGAGAAGGAGGGAGAAGAAGGAGGAGGAGGGAGAAGGAGGGAGGAGGAGAACGCATGAGGGGGAGGGGGAGGAGGAGGGAGGAGGGAGAGGGAGGAAGAGTAAGGAGGAGGGAGGAGAAGGAGGGAGGAGGAGGGAGGATGAGGAGGGAGGAGGAGGGAGGAGGAGGAGGGAGGAGGAGGGAGGAGGAGGAGAGAGGAGGAGGAGGGAGGAGGTGGAGGGAGAAGGAGGAGGGAGGAAGAGGTAGAAGGAGGAGGGAGGAGGAGGAGGGAGGAGGGAGGAGAAGTAGGGGAGGAGGAGGAATGATGAGGAGGGAGGAGGAAGAGGGAGGAGGAGGGATGTGGAGGAAGGAGGAGGGAGGAGGAGGGAGGAGGAGGAAGGAGGAGGAAGAGGGAGGAGGAGGAGGAAGAGGGAGGAGGAGGATGGAGGAAGAAGAGGAGGGAGAGGGAGGTGGGGGAGGGGAAGAGGAAAAGGGTAGGAGGAGGAGGGGAGAGGAGGAGGAGGATTATAACGCTTATGCCTGTAGATTTAATAATGGTCGGGAGACACGTGTTCTAGAGTGGTCACGTGGTTGAAAGAGACAGTGCCTTCCGTGTGTTGTTCAACACACAAAGTAGTCGATTGTTGAAGTTTGCTGAAGCTATACTAATCAACCTTCGTAAGCCGTCCTTGTGTAAGCAGAAAGACATGTTAGTCAGTTTAAAATTACCGTGGTAGACAATCGACATTACTGTGCGAACATGTGTATATTTGAGTTTGTAGGATTTATCTAATTAATTCACGTAAGTTGTGTGATTTCTGCAGTATGTACCTGACGAGATGCAGCGAAATATGCCAGGCAATAAATCGTGCAATCTATTGTTTGTGTCTTCGTTATTCAAACTAACTATTATTTATTTATTATGTTGTTAATCACCGACATGACTGTAGATAACTTCTTTAAGCATAAAAAGATGAGTTACAATGTTATGCATTATGCATTATTTTTATGAAAACTTTGAAAATGCCTTAAAGATTGTATCATTATTTATTATAACTCATATGCCGGTATATAACTATAGAGAAAGGGTTTATAAATCTTTGAAAATGAGGCAACAATATGACTATAAGGTATACAGAAAAGTTATGCCCCTTGAAATAACTTTTACAGAGTTAAGTCACCTGAGATATATGAAATTATAATCATCATCATCAAGTGCCGTGCCGGATGGCGTAGGCGGTCATGGCTCTCCATAGATCTCGGTCTTTGGTTTTCTGGATCAACTCTGCTGCTGATATTCCTCCATGCCACCGTCTCAGTCCATCCAGCATCACTTCTCTTGGTCTACCTCTGCCTCTATTCCCCTCGATCTTTCCAGTTGTTACGATGTTCCCCAATGCCTCTCTTCTCATCACATGACCGAAGAAAGCTGCTTGTCTCTGTGTTATTGTTGTATATAGAAATTATAATGAAAAATGAAAAATTAAATAATATTGAGTAAGCAGCAATTCACACTAAATTAATATGACAGTTGGCGGCGCGCGAATGAGAGGAAGACGTGTAGAAAATTTCATCTCAATCGGATGGACAGTTCGCGAACGCATAAAGGACATAGACACACACATTACCTTTTATATATAAGAAGATTTTAATTATTAGTGTGATATGTGTTTTTGCAGTTTCCTCTGGGTAAATTGCCGAAGCTAGAAGGAATGTAAGGTGTGGGAAATGATACATTTAAAAAAAAATGTTGCATATCCCTCACAGGACGTTGCAGTCAACATCAGCATCTTTCAGCTGCTGTTGATGTACTAGGCAAGATTACGCTCAGTAGTTTGCCATTGATTTCTGAGAGGCCGGATCCCTTATCCCGTAAGTTACCAACGCGGCGAGAACCAGGAAATGTTATATATGTATATAAATATATAATGCCATAAATAATTGTTTTAGAAACTGAAATCATGCCACGTGGTGCCATACTAACCATGCTAGCATACGATTAAATGTTTTGTGATTGATTGACGAGTATGAATACTCCAAAGTAACAGTGAGTGATGAAAATCATGATTATGTATGTACTATTTACAATATGCAGTAGAGAACTATTTTACTTGGTTAGCCTGTGACAATAATCTGTTTGTGGAATAATCGTGATAAATTGTAATTCTATCTGATGTAAAACATAACGCTTGCATATCATGAAAAGTTTGTAGTATAATGCTACGTACCACCAATTATAAAGATTTTCATGTGTGCTAGGTATGTCACATGAGGCATACAAATAGATGTTTATAACTTGTGCACGACAGGTAGAATATTGAGGATAATTGTAGATCTGCCGCCCTATCCAGAGGATAGTACACTGATTGTGATTGGCCTTAGACAACACGGGTTGATATTAGTTTGTAATACCAGATGTGGTAGGCTGTATTGTTATATTAATATTGATATGTAGCAGCTTGATTCAGCATTGGACCTTTCATGAGTAGATAGTTTGTCTCAAGCACATGGGAATCAACATAAGTCAAGGCATTTAAACGAAGAAGAGGGTGATGTAAATTCCCTCTACTGATTTGCAGGACTAGAAATATAAGTGTATGTGTGTCTTTTGCATTTCATAGTTAAATATGGTTACAGATGGACAAGAGAGATCTAACCCTTAATCTCTGGTGTATGTGGGATCTGTATGTGATAGTCCCACTGTCAGGGTCTTAAACCTGGCTCGTTATACCTAACACATGTGAGACAAGTACAAGTACAACATGATTGGACTTGAGACACAACGACACGAAGTTCAATGGATTTATTTACAGATCACATGCAATACGATCTAGTTTGGCATGTGATGATCATTACAATACATATAATATATATCAATACACTTACGGACAACCCACAGCTTACAGTCTATCTCACAAGATGTACAAGCACTCGACTTTCGGGCACAGAACTACACAAAGCCTTTCTCTACCCACACGTCCTGTCCGGTCCGAGTACCCCAGCTGTCTGTCTTTTTCTCGCAAAGCGCTTGCCCTCTGTGGATGGACGCACGAGGACTGTGTGCGTCTTGCTTTGTCCTTGCCTGACCGCTGGCTGTCGCGTCAGCCAGCAACCTGCGGGCAGGTAACTAATACTTTGCCTGGCGGGCGTAACGATGTTAATGCATCCCGGTTGGGGACTATTCGCCTGGCGGGCGTAACGATGTTCCTGCATCTCGGTTAGAGACATTCGAGATTCTGACACGCTCCCCCGGGGCTTCTTCATGAAAGATGTCATCTTTCATGTATACTCTATATACATACCGGGTTAATATTTTAACCATGTCAGAATCGACCTTTCTGTTGTTATATACATTGGTATAGAAATACATAAGAATACACCTATTGGCATAGAAATACATAAGAAATGCAAGTTGTATTTTAAGACATGTGGTGTTCAATCTTTGCCACTTGCCAAGTTTCATCCTCTCGATGGATGATCACCTGAGTTGCAATATTGACACAGTCAGATCGGTAGCACCAGCTTTCAAAGCAACGACCTCGCAACCTCTAATAAAAAGTAATAATATGCTTTTTGAACCAAAAAACATCGGGTAAGACGTAATACGGCTTTATATAAGCCGCATTCAACGCTCGAGCTCTGACCTCATTTGGCCAGGAGCTCTTCTGTCGGTCTACAACGTCGGTAACCCTATACCATGCCCAGTTGATGACTTCTTGGCGTGTTAACAATCTGGCAACAACATGGCTATTTATATACAACACATATTCGCATACATTTCAATTTACCGCCCTTAATGTAATAATGTAATAACAATTAAATGACAGGGACATAAATTCAAATATTATCAAATCTAATATATTACAATTATTCTTCTATTTCTCAGCGTCATAGCTTGATGTTTTTCCATACTAGCGAAAAAATGTCGATAGTATGAATAAGTTAATCAAGATATGATTCTAAGATTACACTAATTGAAAAAATATTAATACACAATTCGTGTATTCGAAATTGGTGATTCCTAAATATTTTAGAAGCGTCATAACTTTTTAAGGTTTTGTTTGTCGTCTGCTAATTTTGGTTTAAATTTATAAATTATCCGGAAGTACACACGAGCAGCTGATGTTAAAACTTCTATAACACACTTGTTCCGGTCTGATGTAGCAATTCGGAATGTACAATGTTCTGATAGTTCATGTGTTGGTTGTTTCGCTGGAAAACATCTGAATTTCGATTGACTGCAGTGGTGTAAATGTCAAAGTTCAGATCACTCTTTCATACACGGATTTAAAATATCACTGGATATGTTCCTATCGCAGATACCACTGATAACTTGGATTATTCGCTTGAGGTAAGTTCAGAGCGAATGTGGCACTGTTCTTGTTTCGTAATATGTACAATTAATAATGTTCGCTTTCTACCACACGCTACACAATTATTCACGACAATTACTACAGTAATAATAAAATAAGAAAACTATATATAGTGGGAATGAACCCTATCACATCACATAGTAGACATACACAGCTTTTGTGGAAAAAAACTCACTGATGGCTGTGTTGGTCTGAGTGTATTTAACACACTGCACTCAGGCATTAGTGCTTACTGGGTCGGTCGGACAACGGGACAAAAGATCGGCAATCGTTGTCAAAGACTGAGTTATAGAAGACCACCCTGAATGAGTGGTCTACCTCAAGATAGAAGACCACCCTGAACGAGTGGTCTACCTCAAGTAGATTAGAGGTAACCCAGTGCCCCTACATGAGGGCAGGGTAGGTGATAGGGAGGGGAACTATTAATTAGTTCTATCATGAGACACGGAGGTATCAACCAGAGAGTAAGCACTCTGGTCACGGCAGTAATCACGCCTTCGTGATAGCCACGGAGAAGTGGAATGCCACTCAGAGTAAACGGCTACTCTAAGCGTGCTGAGTGTCGCAGCACGCAAAAAGCCGAAGGACGCACAAGGTCCTTCCGCGTGCTGTGTAGCGACGCGAGGAATCTAGTCAGACTGGGGACTGACTGCTTAGCGAGCGCACTCGTTTAGTGTCGATGCGGGTTTTCTTTAGCCAAGTAGATAGAGATTAGCAATAGGGTTAGGCAACGACTAGTGATAGGGGATTCTGTGTTTTCATGTGTGATTTAATAGCGACCGTTGTTGTGCATTGATGTGATATAAAGAGCCAGTGGCAATAAAATGTATAAACCGTTCCTCTCGTACGACTTTTTGTGTGGTGCGAGAGAAGTAATCCCGTGATGCCTGAAACATCGGTTGATGACAGGCTAGGATTAAAGTGGTGTCAGAAGTGTGGCTTGGACAATTGTTCAAGCTAATACACTCACCCACGGCTCTAAAGGAATAGTAGTGTTGTTAGGTAATCAGTGGGTTTAATTTGTGTTAGTGACTGATGACGTGTGCAGACTAGAACAAGTTGCGAGCTGAGCTGTGCCCATCGTGACCAAATAATATTTATTTGTGCTTAATGAAATATTTTGTGCTTATAATGATGTGTTCTTCTAATTTGTAAGTATTGTTATTATTGTTTTCTATCATTTATTTCTATAATTACTTATTTATTTATGAATATTTGTCAAATATGATTCACGGCGGAGCGATACACAAAACAAAATGAGCCGACAACAATATCGATTTTTCCAGTCGAAAAATAGCGCTGCGCCTGTGACGTATCGCGACTGACAAACAGCGGCGTTACGCCATTTGCAATCAGCGACAGATTGTTTACAAATCGCCAAGCGGCTGCTCGCCTGAATCTTTGATTTATATCAACTATTATTTGTTTATATACATTATATATTGAATATATTTATTTATTTAAACATTATTATTACTTTAATATTTATTTCAGTGCATTTATTTAATTATTTGGATATTTTTTCTATGTTGTTACTATCACGATGGCACTACTTTTGCTATGCAAATTAGACTTGGTCTGCACAACACTTCCATAGATTAAACTAGATTAGGTAACGAAGGCAAAAGACGTTATAACGAAGACAGGACATTGACATTTAATATTAATTAGACTACATTGTATTGTCCGGGGGCATGTGATTGTACCAAATTGTCTAAAGTCATATATCGTTTACAAGTTGTTAATTGTTGATGCTCTTGTACACCAGGGTGAACAACAGCTGTTTAGAAGAATAATACTGGGTGTTTGTCGTAGTGCTGAACGAGTGGACCTGAGGTGCCAAACGATTGTACCTGATTTTCTGGAGCGTTAAGATGAGTATACCCAAAGTATTTTGAATGCAAGATGATTAATAATGCATCTCTTTTTCAGGTTTTGATCTATTAGTGGATTTTTTTTTTGGTGATCTTTTTTTCAGGGAGTAATCTAAGAGTGTATTGTGGTGGTACACAGGGATTTAAAAACTTAATATATCTAATATAAGTGAAGATATCAGTGCCTGCCAACGTTAGCTAATTACTCAACAACATGGCAACTTTAGCTGATTTCATAAAAGCAGGTAAAGAGTTAAATTACACAGGTAAAGAATTAGAACAATATGCTGATCAAAAGTTTAAGGAAGCAAAAGATGCTGAGAGAGATGAATGTGCACGAGAAAGAGAACAAGATAAGGAAATTAAACTGAAACAGTTAGAACAAGATAAGGAAATTAAACATGAAGGGTATGGATGTAGATTCACACTTAGAGATCTCCGCTACAAAACTAAAGAGTCAGCAAGAAGAAAATAAGTTTAATAAGTATAAAAACATTATTAAACCATTCTGTAAAGAAGACTCCATATCAGCCTGGACAGAAAATATCGAATATCAGTTTAAATACCACCAAGTTCCAATAGATATGTGGGCTATGATTTATATGAAGAACCTTAGTGGTGAGCCCCTTAAAGTGATATAATCTATACCAACTGACCTTAGATCTAACTATCAGTACATCCATGATAGGATAATGCAGCACTTCTTACTTGATGCCCCTGGGTATCAGGTTCAGTTCTCAAATTTAAAACCAAAACCTAGTGAGACTTTCATCGATTACGTCTCAAATGTCCAAAGCGTACTAAATAGATGGCTTAATGCAGCTAACATAGGAAAGGACTTTGATAAACTTAAAACCTTAATAGCCATGGATAAAGTCATATCCACTATACCATCTCCATTCGCTCAATTTCTTCAGCAGTCAGACATAGAGACCATAGAACAATTTGAGAAGAAAGGATCAGCTTATTTTTCCTCAAACAGAGATATTTTTAAAACATCAAGTATCGACTCTGAAATAGTCTCTTTTGTTAAGGACCAACCTAAAAGCTATCGCAGCAGTAAAAAACCATTTCAGAGAGTCGACAAGAAAGACCAGAAATTACCTAAATGTGTGTATTGTCAACTTTTTCATGATACTTATTCTATGTGTGATAAATCACCAAACTATCCAGCACATCTTGAGATGGTCATTAAGAAGCAACAGAACAAGAGAACTGCATACAGGCGTGCAGTCAAATGCTTCTTCTGTTCTAGCTACGGGCATTATTCCAGTAAGTGCCTAGGCCGCCAAAGAATGAAGGCCAATAGTGCAATTTTGATTGATACATCCTCTGATAGTGGGAGTGAGACTGAGTGTGAGGTCGAGAATGAGTTACCTTTTAACCAAGCTGAAGATGTTTGTTGTGTAAACGATGTATTAAGCTTCGACAGTTGTGAACAATGCCACCAATTTCATGCTGACGGCAAACTTACATGTGGGCATATTGTAACATCCTCTTTGGAGAATGCAAATGCAGCTGTAGCCTCCAGAGGCAATCTATTGTTTCACTCTGCAATGGTCAATGAGAAGCCATGCCGATGTTTGCTTGACAGTGGGAGCTCTATTATTGGTGTTAAAAAGGAACTTATTAATCCAAAGGATTATACTGGTGACTCTGTAAAATGCCGTACTTTTTCTGGTAATATAGAAACCTATCCTCTGGCAAGAGCCCGTATAAACACCCCGTTCCTTTCTGGTACCTTTACATGTGCAATACTGGACAACCCTTGTACTGATTTAATTCTTGGGTGTCTACCCCAGCTAAAGCACTGTACAGATGAAGAAATATCTGTCTGGGAGGAGAAGAATGGATTCACTCCAGTGAACAGCTCAGATATCCTCAAACATCACAGTCCTAACAAAAGTGCTAGACCCATAATACTTGAAACTGATCAAGACGTAATGGTGCTACTACCAGACAAGCACAACAATATGATAACTTCATGGCAAGGGCCATTCAAGGTGATACAAAAACTTTGAAATGTCGACTATGAAATATCGATAAACGGACACTTAAAGATATTTCATGTCAACATGTTGAAACCCTACTTTTCACGACAAGAGACAGAATTAGAGACAGACGAACATAATGCACCCACACCTTTGGATGAGACGACAGACATACACAACGCAACTACACTAGTCAGCGAGACTGGCAAAGCCGACGATGTGCATACACTTAATGAGAATACAGAAAACGGACTTAGCACCACCACCGTACTGAATCAGGTAGACGACGACGGGATGGAACTACCTGTTCCAATTGTAGACAAGACTGCGACATTAGAGAGTATACGGTTAGAACAGGGACTATCAGACGATCAACGACGACAGTTAATAGAATTAGTGACGGAGTATAAAGACATATTTTCCGACATTCCAGGTAGGACGGACAGAATCGAGCACTCCATCCTTCTTTCGGACTCTAAGCCTATTAAATGCAGGCCGTACTCTATCCCACTCAGCTATAGGGAAAGTCTAAATAAGGAAATTCTTAATTTAGAAGCTAGTGGGATCATTCAGAAATCTACATCTGAGTACTCCTTTCCAATCGTCTTAGTCAAGAAAAAAGACTCCACGATTCGTCTTTGTGTGGACTATAGAAAACTCAATAATGTCACTAAGATCGACGCAGAACCAATTCCTTCCTGCGAAGATCTTATTCTTGACATGTCCACCTCCAAGATCTTTTCTAAATTAGACCTAACTAAGGGATATTGGCAGGTCCCTATGCAAACTGAATCTATCCATCTTACTGATTTCTCAACACCTTTAGGTCTCTACGAGTGGCGTTTTCTTCCTTTCGGACTTCGAAACGCTCCTGCCACTTTCGTACGCTTAACTAGAGATTTACTACATGGAGTGACGAATACAGTGACATATATAGATGATATTTGTGTCCATACAGATGACTGGACAACACACTTACTTAAACTCAGACATGTCTTCGATAGGTTGCGACTCTTCGGTCTCACTGTCAAACCGAGCAAAGTTGAATTGGGCCTACAAGAAATTGATTTTTTGGGTCATGTCATTTCACAAGGTCAACTAAAAACTGACAATAGAATTATTACCAAAATTATGAACCTGACCATGCCTACAACAAAGAAGCAGGTCAGGAGCCTTTTGGGTTTAGTAAATTACTATAGTAAGTTCATACCGAACTTAGCTGAAATTACAAGTGTATTTTCAAATGTGTTAAAAGCATCTGTAAAATTAGAGGTCAAAGATGCATTATTAATTTCTGCATTGTCAAAATTGAAAATCCTGTTTAGTAATGTACCAATCCTCCGCTTGCCTAATCCTAGGCTCGTTTATTATCTTAGGACAGATGCCAGCAGGATCTCCATCGCTGCAGTACTAGGCCAGTTTTATGATGGCATCTTCCATCCGATTTGCTACGTGAGCCGCAAGATCACACCCGCTGAGTCCAGATATTCCATATCAGAGTTGGAAGCCCTAAGCGTCATCTATGCGGTGAGAAAGTTGCATCGATTTCTAGCGGGTGTTCACTTCGTTGTCCAGACTGACAACTCCCCAATCACGGTCATACAAAGTGGTGTGCATCGGAATGACCGTATCTACAGGTGGTCATTAATATTACAGAATTATACTTTTAGTATAGAGCATATTAAGGGTAAGGACGACATTCTGGCTGATACCCTTAGTCGACCATCTGAGGTAGAGATACCGAATATTCCACATGAGAGTGTAGAGTAATAAAGGTTAAATTAGTACATTAGAATATTCTATGTAAAATATCCTATGTAAGACATAGACATCATGTTCAGAACGATGTACTAAGAACAGTGAACTACCATGTGTCTGTAGACAGCAGAATAAGAACTGTGCTCCGAGAACAAGTGTATCACCGTGTGTACATAGACAGCTCTTTACTTACTAAGCTCCATGTGTGTTCCGGTGAATCATCTGTGTTAAGCATGGAAGAACAGTGTCAGAACAATGCATAAATAACAGACACGAAAATACTTGTCTACGACACCAGCGGACTCTACAGGTGCAATACCCATAGGACACAAGTATGACTGTGTAGTATATTTAATATACCCAGGACAATTGTGAATATATATTAACTATGCCAATGAAAGCAATTTCTGAACATTATGGCAACTACTAACCTGAGGTAATTAAATACCATATATATATACTTATTGTGATATGTATTATAACGGTTTTAATATAGTGATAAATTATAGTTAGATTAGTTACTTTAATATAGATTAGATTTAGAGAATATAAAATAGATTTTTTTTTGTAGTTTAGATAAATCATTAATTTACCCACTTACTTAACTTAAAAGTAGATTAGGATAGTACTTTACACTTAATAACAGCTAATTAAAAACTAGGATAAAGAGTTTAGATAGGAATAGTACCATTTAGTGTGTTTTATTTCACTTTATTTTAATTCACTTTATGTCATTCCATATTAATGAACCAGTCCATTTAACAAACTTCATCATTTAGTATTATATTAGTGTACACCTTAGAGAATAAAAGGATTATACTAATAAACATACACCATTTACACCATTTAGAATAAAAACATCAATCATATATTTTTTCTTCTTCTTTCCTTCTCATTTAAACAATAGCTAGAATGTTGCTACATTTCACATTACCCATTTCAGAAAGGTACATAACTTGGTACATTTAACATTACCCATTTCAGAAAGGTACATAACTCATCTCACATCATTTTCATTTCTTTTAGATAGTTAGATTACTTCCCTTAAATTAGATTAAATTAGTGTAACAATTAAATACATATTTATAGAAGTAGTATTTATATTTCAGTATTTAGAGTAGTATTTCAGTAGAATATAGTGGTTAATAATATCAGGGTACAAACCATCAACCCTTTTTCATACATGTAAATATTTTGTAAATACATGACTCGTGCAACAATTTACGCACAGTCATTAAGCTCAACTTTTTCAAACTGAGCCAAACTTGTACAGTGTCACTCCAAGGTTTTTAAATAAGTGTGAGGATAAAAGATGTGTGACAGAAGTGTGAAAGTGAGAGAAAATGGAAAATATACAAGAGAGAGAGAGAGAGATCAGCCAGCATATTTTTCTGCCGCTCAACGCGACTTTTTATTTTGTGTCTGCGTCAAGCGTTTGCTTTTAATGTTGGAAATGTGCGGTCTTGAATGTGTTATGTGTAGTTTAGTGTAGATCTTAGATAAAGTATTTTAAGTCTCATAAGACGGAAACGTAGTCATGAATTAGTGTTATACACTTGTTTGTGGCCACATTTACCCGAATTATGGCACTTGAAAACTAACTTACAGACATATGATAGATAGACACGCATGTTAGAAGGTAGATTATATTATTATTTACATCCAAACAACCAGAAAAACAAACATGTAAATTGCATACATTTTTTGTAGATCAAAGGGAGATAACTCCGGGTCAGGGGACACAATAGACAACGAAACACTAACTTAACAGTGAAAGATAACTTTACACGCGGAAGCGAGATAGGTAAAGCCTATCGCACACAACTTGTGCAAGGGTTGTTTAATATTATATGGGGGACATGAAGCAATTCATGTGTTGACCCTAAGAAAGTCAACTTTGTATGGGTAGTGAGTTAATTTGCTATTTGAGGACAGGTCTCTAAGACAATGGTCCGGTTCAGACAAACCTCTAATTAATATAATATTGCGATTGAGAAGAGGGCTCACGCCGACCAGACAAGTTTGTGGCGATTGCCAGTAGCCAAGTAAAGTGAGACTACATTGTGACAATAGTCAGTAGAAGTCTATTGAGTTACCCAGAACCAGGTTATCAGTAGTCTTTGACAAAAATTAGAGACACTAATTTTTTAGAAACCTCTTGCGTCACAACCATGAGTCAAAGTTTGTAACGCAACACAGGAGGGGAGGGTGTGTGTCAAAGACTGAGTTATAGAAGACCACCCTGAATGAGTGGTCTACCTCAAGATAGAAGACCACCCTGAACGAGTGGTCTACCTCAAGTAGATTAGAGGTAACCCAGTGCCCCTACATGAGGGCAGGGTAGGTGATAGGGAGGGGAACTATTAATTAGTTCTATCATGAGACACGGAGGTGTCAACCAGAGAGTAAGCACTCTGGTCACGGCAGAATCACGCCTTCGTGATAGCCACGGAGAAGTGGAATGCCACTCAGAGTAAACGGCTACTCTAAGCGTGCTGAAGTGTCGCAGCACGCAAAAAGCCGAAGGACGCACAAGGTCCTTCCGCGTGCTGTGTAGCGACGCGAGGAATCTAGTCAGACTGGGGACTGACTGCTTAGCGAGCGCCTCGTTTAGTGTCGATGTGGGTTTTCTTTAGCCAAGTAGATAGAGATTAGCAATAGGGTTAGGAAACGACTAGTGATAGGGGATTCTGTGTTTTCATGTGTGATTGAATAGTGACCGTTGTTGTGCATTGATGTGATATAAAGAGCTAGTGGCAATAAAATGTATAAACCGTTCCTCTCGTACGACTTTTTGTGTGGTGCGAGAGAAGTAATCCCGTGATGTCTGAAACATCGGTTGATGACAATCGTGTTGGTTCTGCCTGCGATATGTCGAACTTCAAAGCTGTAATCTTGAAGCTTAAGAGACCAGCGCGCTATCATTTGGTTGGTAGGTACTCCTGAAGTAATAAATTTTAAAGGGCTATTGTCGGACTCCACAATAAAATGACGTCCGAGGAGGAATCTGGACAATTTAGTTATACCCACCACTAGAGCAAGGGCTTCCAACTGTGGTGTCGACCAAGCACGTTCTCTTGGTTTTAATTTTCTCGAGACGAAGTATACAGGATGTAGAATGTTATCATGTTCCTGTAACAGAACTGCCCCAATCGCCACGGAGCTCGCGTCTGTGCGTAATCTGAAAGGAATATGTAAATTTGGCAATTTGAGAATGGGATTATTTAAAGTATTCTCAGAAAAATAAGATAACACTTTCTGGAATGCAAATTTTAGGCATTCATTGTTTACAATCTTTTCAGGTTGATCTTTCGTTAGTAGGTTAGTAAATTTTTCAGTCAGTTCAGAAAAATCTGGTATGAACTGCCTATAATAATTTAATAGTCCTAACACACTTCTGACTTGCTTTTTCGTAGTCGGAAGTGAGTGTTTCAGTATTTTGGACACGATGTTATCGTCTGTCGTGACAAAGCCATTAGATATTTTGTACCCCAAGAAAGATATTTCCTGATAGGTTATGTCTACTTTTGTAGGCTTTACCGTCAGTCCGTGCTGTCTGATCCGTTCAAATGTCTGTTGTAATGTCTTTATGTGGTCTGTCATTGTCTTTGTGTGAACACAAATGTCGTCCATGTAACAGATAATATTTGGTATGTCCACTAGTAACAGTCGTGTCATACGTACGAATGTCGCTGGGGCATTGACAAGCCCAAATGGAAGTTTGCACCATTCGTACAGTCCCCAAGGTGTGGCAAATGCTCTCAGATGTCTGCTCTGTTCGTCTACCGTTATCTGCCAGTAACCTTTCGTCATGTCTAACTTCGTAAAGAATCTAGAGTCTGTCAGTTCCGTCAGTAGATCTTCAGAGTTGGACATTGGTTCTAGATCTAGAAGAGTTATGTTTTTTAATTTCCTATAGTCGACACAGAGTCTTATCGTGTTGTCCTTTTTGCGTACAATGACCATTGGAGATGAAAAATGTGATTGGGATCGTCTAATGATGTTGTTTTTCTCTAAAGTAATGATTTCCTGATGTAAGTTTTCTTTTTAATGCACTGGAATGGTGTAAGGTCTGCATTTTATGGGTGTGTTTGAAGTGAGTGTGATGTGATGCTGTACTAATTCTGTTTGTCCTGGGTTGTTGGAGAAAATGGTGTTGTACTGTTGTGTGAGATGTTTGCAGCTGTCTGTTTCTGCTTGAGTTAAGTTTGGGTTTATTTTGATTTCTTTCAATGCAGTTTGTCGTGTCTAATGCAGGCGTTGGAATTTCGTCACTATCTTCGTCATCTTCATGGTCTATTATCACTGTACAGGCTGCTGTATCGTCTTGTTCGTTGTCTCTGTTGTAGTATGGTCTTAGCATATTAATGTGGAATATTTTATGTTTGTCTTTTATTTGAATCTCATAGTCTACAGCTGAAATCTGTCTTATTACTTTAAATGGTCCTTACCAAGACTCAGTCAATAAATGTCTGTCACTAGGTAAGAGAAGAAGTACGTCCTGTCCAGGTGTCAATGTTATTGTCCTGTTACCTTTGTCTGCATATTGTCTATATGTAGCACCAACTAGTTTCAGTGCTTCTTTTGCAATTATACAAGATTTGATGATTCTTTCACGCAATGATGTAACGTATACGTGTGATGATATGGGTTTAAGTAAAGAAGTGGCTTCAGTTAACATTTGATGATAGATACTCAATGGGCCACGTGGTTTGGCACCATAGATAAGTTCAAAAGGAGAGAATCCAGTACTAGAATGTGGCACTTCGCGATAAGCAAAAAGTATAGCAGGCAAATATATGTCCCAGTTGTTGGGATGCTCTTGCGTGATTTTAGCAAGCATATGCTTTAAATCACCGTTAAACTTTTCTATGATTCCAGTTGAGTGAGGGTGATATGGAGAATTAAAACATTGTTTCACTCCTAACATTTTGGTGAAAGCTTGAGTAGATGTGGCAATGAACTGACTTCCCCTATCTGAGAGGATAGTGTCTGGAAATCCTATCCGTGAAAATATATGGAAGAAAACTTCTATTATATCATTGGCAGTTATGTTCTTTAGCGGAATCGCTTCAGGCCAGCGGCTACATAGATCAATGATGGTAATAATATATTTATTCCCTCTGGTTGTTATCTGATTAAGAGGGCCCACTATGTCGACAGATATTTTCTCAAAAGGTCGACTGGCTAAGTCAGTAATCTGTAATTTTGCCTGTGGGTGTTTACCTTTCTTCACTAGTTTTTGGCAGATGTCACAACTTCTGCAATATTGCTTAATGTCATTGCAGATTTGGGCCAATAAAACTGTGTTAGTAATCTTGATCTGGTCTTAGAGTATGCCATATGCCCTGCAAGAGGTATATCGTGGGCAAGATGTAAGGCTTGCTTACGGTATTCAATTGGCAAAACAGTTTGCTCTGTTATGCTGTCACCTCTGGTATAGTACCTGGTGAGGATGCAATTTTTCAAAGCAAAATGCCATCTTGCATTTTTGGTTACCTTTGGCTTTTGGCCGATCAGATTAAAATATTTAGACAATGAAGGATCAGCCTTTTGGGCTGTTACAAAAGTCTCCTTCATGGTTTTAGGAGGTAGTACCACTGGGCTAAGCATTTCTATAGCCTCAGTTTGATTAATTTCATCTTGCACTCTAGCAGTAGATCTGGTTACTGCGTTCACACTTTCAATGATATCAGATGGTGATGAAAAAGTTTGATCAATGGTGTCATGAGATCTTAGTGCTACATTAGCTACCATACATTTCATTTGGTGATACAACATTATCAAAGATGAAATGTGATGGTGATGATGTTATGTTCTCATCAATGCAAACAGATGTTATATCATGAGGCATATCATTCACCTCTGGTAAATTTCCAATGATAATATCACACACAGGGTTAGTTAATGCTGCGCATTTTACTTTCCCAGTGAGGAAAGGTGTCTGAATATATGCCCATGCTAATGGGTACTTTTCAATATTTCCAGAGAATGTTCTGCATGTTACGTGCCTGCCTGTATAGTCTGTAGGCATTATGAACTTTCTCTTTAGTCCAATAAGTGAACTGCCGGTGTCCCGAAGGACTGTAGCAGGCTTGCCATTCACATATCCCTGGTGGATGTTTATTCTGCCTTTGGAATCTATTACCAAATGAGCTTCTTCATTGGCAATAGGAATGGAGTGGCCGCATGTCAAAATGCCATCTTCATAAAAGGTATTACAAACAGTACATTTATTTGCGTTAAACATGTCAAAAGCCTGTGCTGAATTCACAGGGTGTTTCTCTGATTGTTCTTTATCTTGGCTATTTATGATGTTCTGTAGATATGTAAGATATGCGGGGTTCTTGTCACACATCTCACCTTGGTGATGTGAAAAGTTACAATATCTACAATGATTGTATTTCTCAGACGTAGGCTTAAATGGTTTTTGCCTATTATAGGGTTCTGATCGAGGTTTTTCCTAGTTAGCCGATGCTACAAAGTTTGTATCAGTAGCTTCACTAGCAAAACAATGTTTATTGGCTGTATAATAAGCCGAACCACGTCTCTCAATCTGATCTACACTCGTACATTCATTCTCTTGCAAAAATTTTGAAAATGCTGATGGAAGGGATGAGATGACTTTATCCCTGATGATGAGATCTTCTAATTTCTGATAATCTCTATCTATTTTAGCTGCTGAAGTCCATTTGGTAAATATGTCTCGGACTAAGCAGAGGTAGTCAGAGAACTTGCTGAATTGTTCTCTGTAACCTGCCTCATCTAACATAAAATGTGCCATAATCTTTGATTTTAGATAATGGTAATCTTTTCTGAGGTCTTTCGGGATAGTCTCTATGACTTTCAGAGGCTCCCCTGACAAACTCCTCATATAAATAATATTCCATTCAGACAGTGGGACCTGGTAATGGTCCATTAAGGTTTCAAAATTCTGGGTGAAGGCTGCAATGCAGTCACCTGAGGTATAATTTCTCACAATACCTTGATACTTTTCGTACTGGTTTTCTTTCTCCAGTCTTTGAGGTTTCTTAGACTCTTTGTCTATGGCAGTTTCAGTATCAAGTTGTTTAATTTTTAGTTGTAATTCCAGCTCTTCTCGCTTACTTTGAGCTGTTATCTCTGCCTTCTTCAGTTCGATATCTAACTCTGCTTGCTTTGTTTTTTCAGATAGTTCTAGCTCTGCCTGTTTTGTTTTTGCAGATAGTTCTGCTTCTGCTTGCTTGGCAGCTCTTTCAGCCGCTCTTTCGTCGCGTTCGTTAGCTTTTTCCTGTACTAGGTGGTATTCAGAGTATTTTCTTTCACTCCACTTAGTTAACTCGTCACCAGTTAACTTTAGCTTTAAACCCATCTCGATGAAGTCGTTTAATGAAGACATGATGGAAAATTTAAATGCAAATGAGTTGTCAGACACACAATTAGTTACACGGTGTTAGTAATGTGAAAAATTTACAATTGTGTTCAACTTACAATTTGTGCCCAAATTTGCATCCGAAAGTATATAGAAAGAAAAATATACTCAAGTGTACTGGATGCGGTGAAGAACGGTTCAAACCAGGGCTAGGAACTGTAGGGTCGCTACTTCAAAACACAAATGACCTCTACGGGCAAGGGTTTCAGATGGCACAGAAAACCTGCTTTGTTTTTGGAGGAAATAACTTAGCGTCTATCTGATGTGGTGTGTATGCTTGTCACTAAGTTTTGATTAGGTTTGTATGGCGTTGAGTGTAATTGTAGGTCGTAATGTCGTCAGTCAACAAATTTTTTTTTCAAAACCACAAGTCACTTTCTTTCCGAAACTTTCTGCTTTCCACAACTAACTTCACAAAGACAATCTAACTATATCTCAACACTCTACAACATTGATGACACATCACTTACATCAAGATGACATTCAGTAAGGACATAGACATCAAGTTTACAAGATGGCGACAAGGTTACAATGGCGACGATTTCACAATGTCGACAAGGTCAAAATGGCGAGAAGTTACACAATCACTGATGTTTTACACGTTTACAAGATCAAACAAATGTATGTACTTTACGTTCACATCTAGCCTCCATATTCAAACAATCTAACAATATATTTAAGGATGAGCCTTCACGTTGACATTTAAATGTACATTAAAGCTGGACAAAAGTCTTCACGTTCACAAATCTGGGTTCAAATCTTAATTAAATTAAAGTCGGACGATGCCACCACGTTCACACATGTCAGGGTCTTAAACCTGACTCGTTATACCTAACACATGTGAGACAAGTACAAGTACAACATGATTGGACTTGAGACACAACGACACGAAGTTCAATGGATTTATTTACAGATCACACGCAATACGATCTAGTTTGGCATGTGATGATCATTACAATACATATAATATATATCAATACACTTACAGACAACCCACAGCTTACAGTCTATCTCACAAGATGTACAAGGACTCGACTTTCGGGCACAGAACTACACAAAGCCTTTCTCTACCCACACGTCCTGTCCGGTCCGAGTACCCCAGCTGTCTGTCTGTTTCTCGCAAAGCGCTTGCCCTCGAGGACTGCGTGCGTCTTGCTTTGTCCTTGCCTGACCGCTGGCTGTCGCATCAGCCAGCAACCTGCGGGCAGGTAACTAATACTCGCCTGGCGGGCGTAACGATGTTACTGCATCCCGGTTGGGGACTATTCGCCTGGCGGGCGTAACGATGTTCCTGCATCTCGGTTGGAGACATTCGAGATTCTGACACCCACTGAATTGGAGACATTCTGTAAGTGAATACAGTGCTACTTGGGAAGCCAGAACAGGCTAAGAATATTGCAGTAAAAGATGATCAGTTCAGACGACATCAAGTGTTAGCTCACGATAGCAGTGGCACGACTGGTGAGGATGGTAAAGTAGTTGATTTGATGATGCAACAGTGATTGTTGCATTTAACTTATAGGCATTTGTCTCCTATTGTAACAAAATCCTCCTAGGTTGCAACCTGCCAACCTATCCCCAATCGCATCACTACCCACGTAGATAATTGGGGAAAGGAAACGTGACACAACCGAGAATGTCGGTAGAAACTTTCTAAGTACTTGCTATGTGCTCTCGAATGGTGAATTCTCTAAACTCCAGTTAGACACGAATTTTATAGGCTCTGGTTTAAAAGTCTATCTTAATGTGTGCAAAGGCGACTTTCCCACTTTTTGTTCCGGCGGTACGCCGAAGTAACTGTTTAGATGTCATAAAACCGCTGGTACACATCTGTCGTATATGGTCTCACAAGCCGTTACTAGCTGTCAAGATCTCCTCAAATGCAACCCCATTGTACAAGAACATACACTGCAATCACCACCGGTATGATTTCAACTTGGGGGAAAAAGAGTCAATCGACACTGCCGAGATGAAACCCGCGGAGATCACGAATCGGAGCGAATACGTAAAAACAAGTGGACTGTATCAACGAATATAAAAGATGGCGCACAAGTAAATTTCTTCCTGTTTTACACAAAGCCAAGACGCGAGGTAGAAGGCATTGAGAGACGGCCGGCAACATCTACAAACAAACGTGAAAGACAACAGAAGTAGAAGCCTACAGCGAAGTTGAACAACGCTGAATCCTAATGCCTGAAACCAGTGTCAGTGTTTACAGCCATTCAAGAGAATGCAGACAGTGGCTAAGTACAGCTAGATCCAGACCTGACTAGGTAGAATGCAGCATTTTGTGAATGCAGTACTTTGTGAATGTAGCACTTTACTGAGTGAGCACCCTGTAGAGTGATGCCCTTGATAGAGTAGTGCAGACAGCTATTCACCTGCAAGATTTCCTCTCAAAGGACAGGGATCCAAATTTACTTAATCTCTTTAGCAAAGGAGAAATAGAGCCAACATTCTGCTCAGACCTAGAAAAGATTAACACGAAGAAGAAAACAACATATATCCATTGATTATAGCCAGAGGGATCCACAAACCTGGAAGTTGAGAGCCCATAGTGCATATTTCTTTATTTCAGTTACCCTCATGCCAGTTGAAGATGAGCTGTACATGTAACTGACCGACAGAGATATTGTTGCTGATATAACCAATATGTGTAGCACATAAAGGATGTATTGTTATCATTTGAAGTATATGTACTTATTGAATGAATAAGATTGTAATTTTTTTAATGTAATGCTTACCACCTAAGTTTATGTTTATGAAATCAGAAAAATGAGGTCGTTCTTTATTGCGTGTTTTTACTTGTCATAGTCAATTGTTTTAACAACCCTAGATAAAATTAGGTTAACTGAGAGAGGAGAGGCAAGGAACCACTAAAAGGGGATTTTGGGTATAAAGGGGAAATACTTGTAATTGTTTTCCTAGAGGTATTTCTTGGTTCCCTGAAACTCTATTTATGGACTAAAACAACTTATCCATTAACGGTTAACATAATTAAACGGGCAGGATCACATCGGGAAAGAGGAACTTAGTATCCTTTCTCTCTTTGGCGCTGAGCCATCAATCTAGACATCGAGTCTATCTTAATGTGTGCAAAGGCAACTTTCCAACTGTTTGTTCCGGCGATACACCGAAGTAACTATTTAGATATTATAAAGCCACAGGTACACATCTCAAGCAAGGTGGGAAGAATACTTTCAAGAACTATAGTGCGTTCACATTTGTTCGCCTCCATATAAAAATCCATATCTCGGTAACCAACTGAGGGAAAATTATGAGATTTAGCATATAACCTTATCCTCATTTCCACCCAACAATAAAAAGTTTTGTTCTGGAGATTGTGCAGCAGATTTCAAAGTTTGTTTATATGCGGTATATAATTTACGGGTCAGAGATGAAGTGCACATTTTTAGAAGTATTACATTTTGACACGGAAAAATCAGTCTTGAATGGTTAATTTTCTCATGGTTCACGAGAAAAGTCTTATGGCAAGAACCCCGCGCAGTTTATAATGGGAGTGTTCAGACTAGTTCAGAGGTTTCGTCAGTATGTGGGTATTTTCATGAATGCTGATTATTATTATTATTATTATATTTTTTACATCTTACCACTTATCGCTAATATCTCAATGTGTGAATATTGTTCAGTGGGATTGAATGTGAAATTGTGTACACTTCAAAGCATCGCTATGAAGTTGTACACACATTTTATGACAAGAAGCTGATAGAAGAAAACTGTTTCAAACTATTAAATCCCGAAATAAGAACAGTGCATGCATTGGGTTTGAGTAAACGGTAATTACGTCGATGGGTGCAAGAATCTGGAATTAAACCACCACGCAATAACCAAACGGTAGGTAGAAAGGTTATTGTAGACAGCTTTGACAAGGATTTCATAGGGCGAGCTATTATAAAAATACTTTAAAAAGTCGCTTAAAAGTCGACAGGGTCGACTTCATTGCGCCGAGTTCTATCCCATATGGCTCGATCTCTTTCCGCAGCGCGGAAAGCATCGCACAAAGCACGAACTCCGCAGCTCTAGCGACGACCCACAGGAGTCTCCGAAAAATTTAACTCGTGAACCGAAGGATGCGGCCCGGAATCGAACCCACAACCTTTGAAGTCCGAGTCAAAAGGCTTGACCACTTCGCCACGGAGACTCCTAAAATTGTAAAAATTAAGGATTTTATATCCAAGATTATCCAGCATTATAAAAATGCTTGATGCCAAAGAAATAGTGACTGTAAGAAAACTTAGGGTTTGGTTGAGAAAGAACAATTTACTCAGAGCTATCCAAAACAACTTTGTGGAAAATTATAAGGACATTATCTTCACTCTTAGAAAGTACAAGGGAGGAAGAAATATTCTTTGCGAGCAGCCGCATTTAGGAGCCATGAGAAGCAGATACCTACGTGAAATAAGAGAAATGCGCAAAGAAAATTATGGCATAGTGTATTTGGATGAAACGTGGATCAATGTTCACCACACAAGTGATAAGGAATGGCAATCAGTGGATGGACAGATAAAGCGATATGTGCCCAGTAGTATAGGACAGCTTTTGGTCATGGCCCATGCTGGTAATGGCTTACAATAGAAAGCTGGGTTCGTGTTCGTATCAAAGCATACAGACAATAGGGATTATCATAATAAGATGAATGGTAATGTATTTAGAGATTGGCTCGAGAACACTGTGCTTCCATCCCTAGATAGACCATCGTGTCCAATTGTGGACAATGCATGATATCAATGTTATTGCCCAAGAAGACGAAATACCTACAGCATCGAGCACAAAGGGAGCAATAAAGATATGGCTCCGAATGGAAAACATACCATTTCCAGAAAGGTATTTCTAGCTAGAAGTGTTGTCCATTGTAAAACAGACGCCAAAAACAAGAAATATCAAATCGACAAGTTGATAGAAGAGCATTACCATGGGTGCTTGAGACTTCTGCCGTATCACTCTCGTTTTAACCCTATAGAACTTGTGTGGGCTAAAATTAAAGGACAGGTGGCAGCTGACAATACTATATTCAGGTTGTCTGACGTCAAGATACTAATCCAGTCAGCGCTATTAAATATTGATAAAAGTTACTGGGAAAATGTGAGGACCATGTGTTGAAAGAGGAAGAGGACTATTGGAGAAAGGATGGATTGAATTTTATGCAACCGAGAGCAGTCATCAACCTATTGGAATCGTCCGACACAGATTAAGGGCTGAGCAGATCGCAGACCTTAATCCACGTGCACGCTTACTGGGATATTTTGCTCCAACTATTCAGACGAATTGCAGGCCCTAAATGTTACAGCATCAGCACAATGTCAATGGCAACAGATTTTATTCCACAGTGATGAATTTTCAATTCCGCAAGCCCTCAGCTGTGACAAACAACTGGTATTGAAAAAAAACCAAAAAAAAAAAACACTAAACGCATTGAATACCAACAGAAGAGTAATATTGCGGTGGAAACTGACATATTGTGGCATAACAAGAAACGTGAGAGCAAACACGTTGTCAAGTTAGGGGACAACACACGTGCATACGAATCAATCTATAAACTTCAATGAAAAGAGGACCAACATCTTGGTCGGTAAGAAGAAAGCCCACTATAGAGACACTGACAAGTATTTTCATAGTGCAAAACAGGTAATCATGTTCCGTCTCTGAACAGTAAACAGCAGCGTAGACAATCTTTCACGAAGACTAAAAGCTGGTCTGTCACCCATGTGTACGTGTGAACAAACTACACAGACAGCTGAACAGATCCTTAAAAATGGAAACATGATGACTAAATTGCGGTATCATTTCTGGTCACCCCATACGCACATTAACGCACAGCTATTTGGAAGCTTTCACGAACTCAATATAAAAAGCTAAATGCATCCTAGTAACATGAACACTTGTGTACAATTATTAACCAGCAGCTGAAGAAACAAGAAGGAAAGGAAAAATAAGGTAATAAATATATTCCTTTTACTTTCCTGTCAATTTACACATTATTTACCCCATGTCTCTGTAAATTCTTTGTCTTTACTAATATTACACTTGCACCCTCTCGCGAGTCTCCGTAGTGGAGTGGTCAAGCCGTCTGACTCGGGATCCGAAGGTTGTATGTTCGATTCCTTCATTTCACGAGTGCATTTTTTCGTAGACTCTCGGGGGTCGTTGCTGGAGCTACGGAGTTCGTGCTTCGTGCGACGCTTTCCGCCCTGCGGTAAAGAGACTGAGCCATATGGGATAAAAACCCGGTGCAATACAGTCGACCCTGTCGACTTTTAAGCTACTTTTTTATTGCACCCACTCCCATACGAATCTGGCTACGCCGTGTACTTGTGTCCGTACCAGAAATAACGTGGTTTACTGTAAGACTAGTTTGTTAGCGTGAATCAAAGACATATTCCTTGGGTGGGGGTAAATATAAGACGGCAGGAAAAATTTCGTAACGATACAACAGACTGTTTTCAAAATAATTGATCGTGAATGACGGCATTAATTTCCGGACAAACTATACCTAACCCCTCGCGTAATATCATAGGAAACTTCACTTTTGAGCCTAAAAGCCATGGACAACAAGAATCAAATTTCATCCCTGCAGAGGTCAAAGCAGTTATACAGAAAATTCCTAAAAATAAATCACCGGGTCCAGATGAAATAACCACAGAAGCTATTCGGGCCTATGGGGAAACAGGAGTTATAAGGCTAACAAGACTGTTTAATATAGCGTGGGAAGAAAGAAAAGTCCCAAACGATTGGCAACACTCACTAATAATACCAATATGGGAAAAGAAAGGCAATATGAGAGAGTGCGAAACATACAGAGGTATATCACTCCTGAGCCATATAGGGAAAATGTACACAAAACTATTGGAAAAAAAGAGCTAGACCCATAGTTGAACAACAGTTTTGCAAAGTACAATTCGGTGTTTGGAAAGGTAAAAGTTGCACTGATGCACCATTTACACTTAGACAAATATGTGAAAAAAGACTATCGAATATAGTGACCAGCAGAATATTGTGTTTGTAGATCAGGAAAAGGCTTTCGATAGAGCAGACAGATACAAATTTTGGACCATCCTTGAAGACTATGGGATACAAGAACAATTGCTAGAAAACATCATAGCCATGTAACACTTGGACCAAACGAACGAACGAACGAACTTTATTTTCAAAGGGTAAAAAATTGGACACTCAGGCTCGTTTTACATTCGGCCTTTCCAATCACTCATCTTTCGTTCATCAGTGCATAGTGCATTCACATAGGAAAAAAAAAACATTGTCAAATGAATGTTGAAAACATAAACAATGCATGTTACCATGTTATGAGACAAATCCCCCACCCACCCACCCACCCATCTCCTATCCATCCGCGTGTTCCACACACACACATCCACCACCCGACCACACACATACCCACAGGCACATACATGCCCCCATCCATCCACACATCCGCCAACCCATACGTTCCACACACACCCCGACATACACCATCTCTCCACCCACACATACATATCTCACACCCACCACACATCCCACCACACACATCCCTCACCCACCCACACACAAACCCAAGAACACATGCATGCATCCACTCATCCATCATCCACCCACACATACCCCACCTTGACACATCTCCCTATCCACACGCACACATCCTCCACCCATCCCATTACCTAACAACGCTCACCCACCCACATATCCTCCACCATCCACCCACACACCCCAACCACTCAGCCAAACACACATCCCGCAACCACATATCCATTACCCACACACACATATTCCCGCCACTCACATATCCCGCAACTACCCACACACACAAAACCTGCACCCACCCACACATCCCCAACTTACACACATCCCCCACCCACACAATCTCCCCACCCACACATCCCACACCCACACACACACACACACATCCCCCACCCACCCCCAACCTACACACACTCACCCTCCCACACATCCTTCGCTCACCAACTCGTCAACCAACCTCTCCCCCGGTCTCCAATCCACAATCACACATCTCTTAACTACACATCTCACCACCCATAAACTCACACACACACACACACATCTCCACACCCATACACACATCTCCACCCACCAACACATTCCTCATCCAAAAACACACACCTCCCCCTACACACACACACACACATACACACTCCATCACCCACATATACCCCACCCACACACATCCGCCGCTCACACACATCTTATCACCCACACACACATCCCCCACCTCTACACTCATTTCTCACACACATCCACCTACTCACGTACTCATCCATCAACTATTCACACCCACACATCACCCACCCACCCATAAACATATACATCTCTCATGTAACTTCCCACCCACACACACCCAAACCACCCAGCCAAACACACATCCCCCATCCTCACATAAACCCTTCATCTACCCGCATATCCCACCCCACCCCTCACACATCTCCACTCCCACACAACACCCCACCAATAAACATATTCCCCTACACACTCATATCTGTGATATACTAAAACGTCTCTTCCAACCTCCTATGATTGACGCTTTAAAAATACAACTTCCTAATAGTTACTGATTAAGTACCTTACTTTTGGGGGAAGAAAACAGAGCTAAACTAACCCGTAGGACAGCCAAAATTATTTGGCCTTAGTTTAAAATTTGGGTCGGGTGATTGTTAAAATACATGGCCAGACCGGCGTTTGATTGTAAAACAAAGGGTCAGTGGCCATTTTGGTTCAAGAGAACAAAGAGAACACACGTTAAGCCTCCCCGCTCGGGGTAGGGCGGTTGTAGCCCTAAAATATGTCATTCTCTGAAGCAATTGGTATGTTGAGTGTACATTATAAATGTATTCATGTATTTTGATAGGTACATATACCATTGTGTTAATATAAAAATTGGTTAAAATGATAAATCAACAATTCTTGTAAACTAGAGCCTGATTGATATTTACTACTAAAGGGCCATGCTGTACCACGCCGTCATCTTCATATTCTATACAGTTTCAAATTCCTATGTTTGAATATCTTCTACGCATTGTGAAACATATAACTAGCCATGCATATAAACCTGTAAATATCCTATGTAGTGTAGATTCACCCTTAAGGACATTTCAGAAACTTTCTCTCCATGTGGAAGCATAATCCCGATAAGGTATCTTATGAACATACGCTCATGTTGGAGAGATTGTCTTGCTAATTGCTAATCTGTAACTTCAACTATCTTGCCAAAGTTTGGTACAATCTTCTTGTTAAAATATTAGTAACCACACGATATGTGTGATGGACATGTAATATTTCATAAATATTGCTAGAGAAATGCCATGTTTGAAGAGTATAATCTCAAGAATAAAGAAAGAAAACGCATGATATAATTGAATGTTCTGGAAGGACATGCCGTCAGTTACACCGCATCAAGGTGGTAGACACCTGGAATATTATGTTCCGAACACGTATCATGCTGCATAAGTTATTTCTAATAAATAAGAAACTTTCTTACAATAGCATCAATTGGTAAATTATATCACGACGTTCACTAACCTCATGCTTTTGTAAGCAGTGGGGAAAAAGAATATCTATTCTAGTTTTATGGATTGACGAATGAGGAAATCCGAAAAACATTGGCTCCTGCATTATTATGACAATTATGTTAATTCATATATGAGAAATGCACATGTTTGTTTTTCTCTGTATGATATATATATATATATATATATATATATATATATATATATATATATATATATATATATATATATATATATATATATATATATATATATATATATATATATATATATATATTACACCTAATGAAAGGAGACGGGAGATGGGGAGTTATGAGACAAAAGGCCTATGGCTCAGAAATCCTGTAAGGTTATGGCAGATATAACATCAAGATGGATTGAATGGTCAAGAACCCTCAGATTCATCAAATAGTCCCAGTAACAACATGAGAATAGAATATTGAGTGAGAAGATACCTTACTCGCAATAAGTGCTAGAATAGCTCAACAACAAGCGAGGAGGGACAAAGGACACATTGGGAATACTCTCCTATCTCTTTCCCCCCTTGTTTTTGTATTTGTTTTGTGAAAATATTATCACACCACAAGGTATTAATGCATGTGTTTGTATTCTTTGTCAATTCCAGCGCAGGGAGTAGTATGTAGTGGTTTTTTGGACTGTATCACTAAAAACTGAATCTTGGGTTATCAGCCAGTAGGAAGTGATAAATGGCAACCTGTATTACACATATAGTCTGGACCAATAAACCAATGTTTACTGCTGCACTCATTAGCTGCCTTAACAAGCAAAAGACAATTTCGAAGACGACTGACAACGTTATTATGAAGTCCTACTTCAGTAGGAATATCCAGGACGGACTTCAGTATCTAAAAATCTACAAAGATAAAGATCTACAGAGTAACCGACAACAGTGTATCGTCTGCTTTACTTCTGAGACGTACAGCCTGCAGCATCATCAATCAGTGAAATCAGTGACACTATGGGACAGTCCTACAAGTTTAATAAAACTAACAGCAGTGAGAACCCTCCAACTGTCTGTTGGACTTCCAAGTCCAAAGGATACTCACAAGTATCCTACTTCGAAAGAAAACGTCACACATCAGCAAAAGTCAACATAAGGTTCAAGACACTGAAACACCAAATGGGAAGAGATACTGAAACAACATAAGCAAGTACAACCAAGGTACCAACTGAATACCAACTTAACATCAACTGAAAAATAACTAAGAAACCAGATTACCCCAAGGTGCCAAATCTGCAACACCCTGAAAGAAGCCAGAT